>CAUYRH010017347.1:0-32683 GCA_963574655.1 Perodicticus potto
GAAAGACCCAACAAGAAAAGAAGATTATAGACCAATATCAGTAATGAATATTGATGCAAAAATATTCAATAAGATCCTAACAAACAAAATCCAACAACACATCAAATAAATTATACAGCATGACCAAGTGGGCTTTATCCCAGGATCTCAAGGATGGTTCAATATAAGTAAATCTATAAATGTAATTCAGTACATAAACAAATTAAAAAATAAAGACCATATGATTCTCTCAATTGATGCATAAAAACTTTTGATAATATCCAGCATCCCTTCATGATTAGATCACTTAAGAAAATTGGTATAGAAGGGACATTTCTTAAACTAATAGAGGCCATCTATAGCAAACACACAGCCAATATTGTATTGAATGGAGATAAATTGAAATCATTTCCACTTAGATCAGGAAGTAGTCAAGGTTACCCATTGTCTATGTTGCTCTTTAACATTGTAATGGAAGGTTTAGCCATTGCAATTAGGGAAGAAAAGGCAGTCAAGGGTATCCATATAGGGTCAGAACAGATCAAACTTTCACTCTTCGCAGGTGATATGATTGTATATCTAGAAAACACCAGGGATTCTACTACAAAACTTTTAGAAGTGATCAAGGAATAAAGCAATGTCTCAGGCTACAAAATCAACACCCATAAATCTGTTGCCTTTATATATACCAACAATATCCAAGCTGAAAAAACAGTCAAGGACTCTATTCCTTTCACAGTAGTACCAAAGAAGATGAAATATTTGGCAGTTTGCCTAACAAAGGATGTGAAAGATCTCTATAAAGAGAACTATGAAACTTTAAGAAAAGAAATAGCTGAAGATGTTAACAAATGGAAAAACATACCATGTTTATGGCTGGGAAGAATCAACATTGTTAAAATGTCCATACTACACAAAGCAATATGTAATTTTAATGCAATTCCTATTTAAGCTCCATTGTCATATTTTAAAGATCTCAAAAAAATAATACTTCATTTTAGATGGGATCAGAAAAAACCTCGAATAGCCAAGACATTACTCAGAAATAAAAACAAAGCAGGAGGAATCACGCTATAAGACCTAAGACTGTACTATAAATCAATAGTGATCAAAACAGCATGTTATTGGCACAAAAACAGAGAAGTAGATGCATGGGACAGAATAGAAAACCAAGAGATGAGTCCAGCTACTGACCGTTATTTGATCTTTGACAAGCCAATCAAAAACATTCAGTGGGGAAAAGACTCCCTATTTAAGAAATGGTGCTGGGTGAACTGGCTGGCTACCTGTAGAAGACTGAAACTGGACCCACACCTTTCACCATTAACTAAGATAGACTCACTGGATTAAAGATTTAAACTTAAGACATGAAACTGTAAAAATACTAGAAGAAAGTGCAGGGAAAACTCTTGAAGGAATCGGCCTGGGAAAATATTTTATGACGAAGACCCCCTGGGCAATTGAAGTAGTATCAAAAATACACTACTGGGACTTGATCAAACTAAAAAGCTTCTGCACAGCCAAGAACATAGTAAGTATAGCAAGCAGACAGCCCTCAGAATGGGAGAAAGTATTTGTTGGTTATTCCTCCGACAAAGGTTTAATAACCAGAATCCACAGAGAACTCAAACGTATTAGCAAGAAAAGAACAAGTGATCCCATCTCAGGGTGGGCAAAGGACTTAAAGAGAAACTTCTCTGAAGACAGGCGCACGGCCTACAGACCCATGAAAAAATGCTCACCATCCTTAATCATCAGAGAAATGCAAATCAAAACTACTTTGAGATATCATCTAACTCCAGTAATATTAGTCCACACAACAAAATCCCAAACCAGAGATGCTGGTGTGGATGTGGAGAAAAGGGAACACTTCTACACTCCTGGTGGGAATGCACACTAATACATTCCTTTTGGAAGGATGTTTGGAGAATAATTAGAGATCTAAAAATAGACCTGCCATTCGATCCTGTAATTCCTTTACTAGGTATATATCCAGAAGACCAAAAATCACATTATAACAAAGACATCTGTAGCAGAATGTTTATTGCATTCCAATTCATAATTGCTAAGTCATGGAAGAATCCCAAGTGCCCATCAACCCACAAATGGATTAATAAATTGTGGTACATGTATACCATGGAATATTATGTAGCCTTAAAGAAAGATGGAGATTTTACCTCCTTCATATTTACACGGATGGAGCTGGAATATATTCTTCTTAGTGAAGTATCTCAAGAATAGAAGAAAAAGTATCCAATGTACTCAGCCCTACTATGAAGCTAATCTATAGCTTTCTTATGAAGGCTAAAACCCAATTATACCACAAGAACATGGGGAAAGGAGGAAGAGAGGGGAGGGGGGAGGATGGACGGAGGGAGGGTAATTGGTGGGGCCACACCTATGGTGCATCTTAGAAGGTTACAGGTGAAACTTATTAAATGCAGAACACAAATGTCTTCATACACTAACTAAGAAAATGCCATGAAGGCTATGTTAAACAGTTTGATGAAAATATTTCTGATTGTATATGAAACCAGCACATTGTACCCCTTGATTGCACTAATGTACACAGCTATGATTTAAAAAAAAAAAAAGTTATTCTGTAATATCTTCAAGTTTGAAATCTCCAAAAACCCCTTCCAAGACGAGAGCCTACCAATTCCCACCCTTCCTCCCCTCCAGGAGAGTGTGAGCACACACAAGCTAACATTTGTCATACACGGACCCCACATCAGGTTCTCTAAGCATCTCACCTCCTTTGCTCACAGCTCTGGGAAGGAGACATCAACCCCACTGTGCTGGTAGGATACCAAGACTGAAGGCGCTTCAGTAACATGTCCAGTTTCCCAAGGTCACAGGCTTCAAACAGTTACCTGATTACAAAACCCAAAGCTGCATTCTGCACCACTTAATTAGCAGCACTGATAGAAGATGGAGCTTGTCAGCACTTGTTCTGGGAGGGAAACAGCTTTGTGTAGGATGCAAAATCAGCATCTCTCTCCACTATCTATTCTGTCTGCATGTGGTGTATTAGAGGGAGGGGTAAGGAGTATGATTTGGGCAGAGTCTCCACTGGGGTTAAATGCCAATGTTCTCACTTCTGAATCTGAGATGGACAAACTGAGTCACCTTGATGTGTCCATGAGCAGCGTCCCACCAGTCTCTGTAGGCTGCCATCTGGAAACACAGGAGATGAGAACATGGCAATTCCTGGCTCTGGGGTAAGAAAGAATTTAGAAGATCCATATGTCATAATTCTGGACACTCTTCTGTCTTTGTAAATATGAAGAACAATTATGGGTAAGCTAATATAATAACTAATCTGCCCTGGAGGAAAAATGGCGTGAGGTCTTTCCAGGAGAATTCCTTGTTCTGGGAAGGCAGATAAACTAAATATTTCTTCCTGGGTAGCATTTATAAATATTCCACTAAGATTTAGTTTTCTCTGTCTTTTTGATTTTTTTTTTCTCCATAAAATGAATTACTTTAAAAAATATTTAGAAAGGGTAGAAGTTTTCTTTTCTTCTTTTTCTTTTTTCAATAAATCATATTGTTGTATCTGAATTATGAGTTATGTGTTCATTTTTAAAGTACCTTTGCAACAGCAGGGAAAAACCCACACTATTTAGTGGCCATCACTGATGTTTTTACTTGTGTCAGAGTGTCAAGAGGAAGGGGAAAGACTGCCCAGAGCACGGTGTAATATGGACCATAAAGGAGGTGGGAGTTAGGTGTGAACCCAGTCTGTGTCTTTCTTCAAAATAATTTGAAAATAAACATTCCTCTCTGAGAGTACGCGGTGGTGGTCAAATTTTTTGTTTGTTTGTTTTTGTTTTGCTCTTCTTTGTGTAAGAGACACTGTGCTGTCCCAACCACACTTAATTCAACTCGGTATATTTTTTAAGTGCCTTGCTCTGCATGGCCCAAGTTGACCCACCAACACCAGGCCCATGCTCCAGCAGAGAAAGGGCAGGGAATTTCTTTGGCAGGAGGGAAATCAGGTGTTGCACACATCATTCCCGTCTACATTTCCTTGGTGTAAATGGAATCATTTGACTCTACAGTTGGGTCATTACTATCCTGCCAAAATGTGTAAGGCTATATTATTTGATGGAGTAAGGGAAGAACAGATCCCGGAGAATAATTAAAAGTCTTCCCTTTGATCATGAAGAATTTGTCAACGTTCTTGGAAATAATAGGACCTGAGAGAAAGACCCAAGGTCCATTTCTGCACATCCATGCAGAGAAGAGGTGCCTACTAGTTCTGCCTCATCTTCTCACCTCTGTGCTGTAGTTTGCTTGGACCGCTGTAACAAAATCCACAGACTGGGTGGTTGAACCTCAGATATTTATGTGCTCACAGCTCTGGTGGCTGGAAAGTCCAGGAGCAACGTCCAGCAGTGTCCGGGTCTCAGTCAGGGCTCTCCCTCCTGGAAACAACAGCCTTCTCTGTCTGTCCTCACACAGTGGTAAGGAAACTCTGGGCTCTTCTTCTAATTTACTATTATATTTTTAAGGAGGACACTAGTCCCCTCATGGGGGCCCTGCCCTATGACTTCACCTAAACCTATCAACCCCCCAAAATTTCTACTTCCAAATAGCATCAGAAAGGGGAGTTAGGACTCCAACATAAACATTTTGAGGACACACAAATATTCCCTTCAAAATACTCCGACTTGTTATGTGCTAGAAAATAAACTTTTATTGTGTTTGAGATAACATCTGCTTGCATTGACTCATTATAGCAGCTGAGTCTAATTTCTGCATAATATATGCTCCAAATGAACCTATTACTTCTGATATGGCTTACTCAGTACAGGGCAGAGAGGGACAATTGCTGCTTAAGTTCTAGGATGGTATTATGCCATCCTATTAATGTTACTATCACATTGACTTTGTGGAAAGAGTTATATCACACTGTTCACCTTCTACAAGGCTTGCTATTGACATAAATCTACACGTCTGAGCATCAAATATTACTGTTACATCCAATTTTTCCTATTAAAATAATATCATTTTAGACTTTTGGACCTGTGTAAATTAGCACTGGATAATTCTTACACTAATCATATCAAGAATGGGTGGTTATTTGGAAAGGTTTATTTACTCTCTCCTCGCCACTTCTCAAAGAAATAGGAAAATAAATGCACATTGGATTAGAGTTGAGTGTAAAAAATCAAAATGTCTCTGCATCTCTGCACCTATCATATGTACCCACACAGAGGAAAAATATGCCACTTACTAACTGACATGGTTGTGTTTCCCCACATTACCCATGAATATGATCTTATTTGGTAATAGAGCCTTTGAAGACATATTCAAATTAATCAAGTTAAGGAAGATTAATGTGGAAGACAAAATGTTGAAAATACTTGGTCATACTTGATTGGGGTGGGCACTAATCTGGTCTCTTGTGTCCTCATAAGATGAGCGAAATGTGGAGGCCTGGGTGAACAACATGAGATAATCAGGGAGAGATTGGAGGGACATGTCTACAGCCCAACAACAGCCAGGATTCCCAGCAGCACAGAGCTAGGAAGAGGGCAGGAAGCAGCCCTCTCTGCAGGCTGCAGATAAAGCATGGCCCCTCTGACACCTTGATCCTGTACTTTCCAAGTCTAGAATTCTGAGAGAAGTAATTTCTGTTACTTTATTCCACCAAGATCACGGCAGTATCTACACTTGATCTTAGCCAAAAGGCCGAGAAGCGATGATCACTGGAGTTTCTAATGGCAGCCCTCAGAAGTTAATACATTTACAATAGAACTTTGACAAATCATCCTCTCAAAACCTATGTTAGATCATCTCTGAAATGGGAATAATGACATGTGGCTATTATGAAGATTAACTAAAATGACACGTGTAAAGCATCTCACACTTCTGAATGCACGAAATCTAGTGCAAGGAATATTGGTTCCCTTTCTGCAGTCTGCAGATGGTGGGAGTGGAGAGGCTGTGTGGAGAATGACTGTATTCCCGTGTCCGGGGATGGGCTCCCTCCACCGGCTTACAGCAGCCCACTCCCCATCTGCAAGGGTAATTGGAATAACAGCAACTGCCTCTATTTTTATAAAGAAGAGCTTGTAAATATTCTCTCCATTCTTGAATTTGCATGTGTTGCATACTTCCCAGTGGTGCTTTGTGATGGAAATATTCATAGCAGGAATACATCTTCCTTCTTTTCAACGTACTTTCACCTGCAATAATTTTGCATTTCTATAAAACAGATAAAGCAATTTCAAGAAGACTTATTTTTCTGAAAAGTAAAATATTTCCAAGTATTATTTAATTAAGTAAACTCTTCCTATTAGATCAAATCCATGATTATTTAAAAAACATTTAAATAACAACATTAATGAGGCCACAGAAAAAAACCCAGAAAGTGATTATGTAGAAATCATGCAAAGGGAGCCTGGTTTAGTCCATGGCATGGGCTCAATGGAACTTATTTACTTATTTGTTTTGGGGGTTTTTTTCATAGTGACATTACAATAGGACATGTCTTTATGGGCAGAAAAATACTACGTCCAGTATAGGCAACGAAAGAAAATTGTTATATCATCAACTCCATCTACATGGCAGGCAGTGCTTTGGGGGTTTGCATTTCTAATCTTGGGTAGGTAGGCACCATTCTTCACTTTACAATGGAGGAAACACTCAATTCAGAGATTTAATCCAACTTCCCAACATTACTCATCTAGTAAGTAGAAAAGCCAGAATTCGAACCTGGGTTTTTCCAACACTAAGGATCTTCCCATTATTTCCTATGACCAAGAGTATTCTCTGCAACAGAGTTTGCTATTTTGGGTCTTCCTAAAACATGAAGAGCTGCAAGAGAGGAGATGTTTCGCTTTTATCTCTCAGTGTTGAGACTTATTACAAAGCAATGTTGTTTTATTAATTAATATAAATACTAACAGACAAAGTAAAGATAAAGACTCTTACAAAGAGAGCAATACTTTACAGAACTGGCATTAATAGAGTGAGGGAAATATCACATGTTCAACAAGTGCTGCTGGAATGATTCATTCTTTATATGCAAAATAAATAAAATGACATCCCTTCCTCATACCATACATACAAACCAGTTCCAGGTGGATGAAAACCTTCAATGTGGAAGACAAAATGTTGAAAATTTCAGAATATTTTTTATGATATTAACCCATAAAAGGAATAAACATTATATTTCACTATGTTAAAATTAAGACGTTTTGTTAATCAAAACATATGATAAAGAGAGTAAAAATGATGAGCCACAACTTGGGAGAAAATGATTGTGCTATATATAACTGAAAAGATTTATTATAAAAATATGTATGTAAAATTTGTTTAAGTGAGTAAGAAAAAGATAAAACTTATCAGAAAATGTGCAACAGATGATATGGTCATTTCATCAAAAAGTAGACACAAATGATGTATTAAAAAAGATATTCAATCTCATTAGAAATGAGGAAAATGCTAATCAAAATCTAAAATGTGTTACTGTTAGGATCCTGAAGGTGGCAGGGACATTGAGGTGTGATGAGGTTAGGTTGGCGGAAGCAGAGGAGATCAAGAATCAGTTATACAGTGAAGCTGAAGGTTTGCATGTCTAAGATCTAGAAACCTCACTTCTGCTTATACAAGCCAGAGCAACTTTACCTCATGAGAATAAAGAAGATGTGTACAAGAATTCTCAAGGCAAAAAAAAAAAAAATGTGGTAAGTTTAGATAACAAAAAACCGGAAAATAATCACACCGTGTCTGACAAATATAGACTAGATAATTAAATTGTGGACTGCTTGTATTACAAAATATAATACATAGTGACCATGAATCAACTACTTTTATACAGATGAATTGAGAAAATGAAATTCGGTGTAAAACAGTCAAGGAAAGGATAATGCCTGTAGTATATTTCCAATCACGTAAGGAGCAAGGTTTTGGAAAATTAAGAATAAATAGTCTTGTTATCTACATGTAATAACATGGGAGTGATTAACACTACCTGGAGGGTGGCTGTTTCAGGCCTTGAGTTTTCGAAGAGGAAGGGAAATCGTGGGCTGCACACAGAAGGGATGGTACCTGTCTGGTGCAATCTTCTATTTCTTAAGGTTGATGATGGGTTCATGGTTTTTGATTTTATCGTTATCATGTAAATGTCAGCTATGTTATCTATAATTTTATTGTTATCATGTAAATGTCAGATATGTTATCTATAGACTTTTGTCTGATGTGTACTTTCCCTAAAATAACTTAAGATATTTTTTCAAAGCTTCCAGAGAGAATACAGCCCTCCTGGCACCTTGATTTTAGATTTGCAGAACTTTAAAAAGACATTTGCATTACTTGATGCATCCCAGCTGTCCTAGGAAACTAACCCATATCTACGGCCTTGTTCTCTCCAGCTTCACGGTGTGAAGATTCAGTTGGGAAGAGAGTCTACTAAAAAGCCTGGGGTAGATCCCACCAGGGGAGAAAAAGGGGAGTAGAGGGAGGTAGGAGGGCGGGGAGAGGAAGAGGAAAAGAAATCTTTCCAGACCCTGCAACTTTGCCACTCTCTCCTCTCCCTGGGAAGCTCTTCTCTTGAAACCCTGCACACTTCTACCCAGTGATGGGTCTGGACATAAGCATGACATCTCCAGAAGTCTTTTCTGATCCTCCAACATTGACTGGGAGTCCCACCCGCTGAACGCCACCAGCATTTCCCCTACTCACATCGTGTTCTTTTCTCTCTAGAGTAATTAATGTGCAGCTGGGGGTGCGTGTTCCTGTCTTCATTTCCACGTACTCCCATCCTGGTCACAGCTCCATGGACGCAGATGCCATGAGTGTGTGGTCCCTTGCTCTGTAGACAGTGTCGCGCTAGTGCAGACACTTGGTCCATGTTTGCTGAATCAGGCAGTGAAGGTGAGGAAGTGCGTGTCCTTCTGTACTTCCTACATCACAGCCTCTTCCCTAGTACATCCTGAAGTCACCAGGGGGTGTCCCTGAGTATCACATGCTTGTTACCCCTGCACTGACACTAGTCACCATGATGCCTCCAGGAGTCTTTGCTCTTCTGTGAGGATCAGAGTGGGGGAAGTGCCTCTCTGCCTCTGAAGGACCCACAGCTGCTGCCCCTGCTGTCCCTTCCCCTTGCTGACACGCAGCACCGTGTCGCAGGGAGGGCCCATGAAAACAGCAGGGTGGTTTGTGCACAGCCTGCAAATTTGGGCAGGGCTGGGGCAGAGTTAGAAATTCAAGGGGCGGACGCCAGGCCGGACTCGGAATTGCCCTCTCCTTCCAGTAGCCCGTGTCTAGCTCCTTCATCTCTCAGGGTTTCTCCCAGGGCCTCTTAAATCCTCGTCATGTCTGAATCCCGCAAACGTGAAAAATACGTATTTTAGACACTCTACAGTCAGGGTTCTGAGATGAGAACATTTAAGTCTTCAGATGTTATGCTTTTCCCTGCATTTAGTTGGAAATGTGGAGTAGCTGCTCCCTCTGGGTGGCAAGAGATGTTTGTGAAGGGAGCCAACCATCCAGGGACGGGGAGGACAGCTCCCCCAAGCCAGTCCTGAGCCAGTGACTGAGCACTCGGCTGCACCTGGCAGGCTGCTTCAGTGTCACACCTGGCCCGAGTCAGACCCAAGCAGGCCACGTGGTGCCACTTCCCCTCCAGCCACACGAGGGAAGAGCCATCTGTTTTGTTTATGATAAACAGTCAGCAGAGAAACCAGAATATGCCTCCTACTGCAGGCCAAAATGTTCAAAATGTTACTTATTGCTTTAATAAACGTTTCACTATTTTTGAGAGAACGATGCGGATAGGCAGAGCAGCCCCTGCCCCCAATTTTCTGCAGCTGTGTCATGACTGTAAACCTGGAAAAGGCATAAAACATGAAAGAGAGGTGTCGAAGTCGGCCTCGAGGAAGTACATTCCTGACAGCAGCTTGTAAAGCAGTTAGGGGATTGTGCTGGGGGTGCTGCGGATGCCTTGTGGGTGTAGGGGACAAGGCGCTGACGTGGACTGAGGGAGGTGGGACAGCACTGAGGGCTGACCAGGGAGTGTGGCAGGAGACTTTGTATGCTGTGTGGACATCAGAGACCAGGCTATTAACAGGCACCATTAGTTCTCTGCCCCCTTTCTCTGAGGATGTGGGTTCAGGGAGTGGAAAGTGGTGTATTTAGTTATTTTTTAAATGTGAAACATATGGGTGGTGTTCCTAACATGGGGCACTTTCCTCTACTTTACATCCCGTTATTACTAGGAATATTTTGAGAAGTTTTTTGACTCCGTAATTACCAATTAGCTTTCCCAAAATGAAAAGCAGGACACATTCATGAAAATACTTGTGTATACAGTAAGTGTTTAGTGTGGAAGTTGTTTCCCCCTTGCGTCCCCAATAGTCGTTTTTTGCAGTACCCATCACGGAAGGTTCTACGCTGTGCTGCCCCCTGAAGAGCTTCAAGTGGCCTCCTTCTCCCAGCTGGACAGATGCTTTCTAGATATTTTCTAGAAAAGCTAGAACCATGATACCAGGGAGGGCTGGTTTCCTGCTGGCTCCTATTTAAGGTCTGTGAAGGTAGCCTGGGTGTGAACTCACCTTGGAGTTTCTAGAGTCCAGTGGTGAAGACTCTGGAGGCTCGACTGTGGTCAGCTCTCATCTCCCTTGGAGGACAGAGGTGGCCCTTGCCCCAGTGTCCACACCAGCTGTCTGATCTGTGTGGGGAAGGGCATGTGAGTGTAAGTGCCATGGTCCTGTCTGAGTGGGAGTCCTTCCCTGCGCTGTTTCCTGTCACGGGAACCCTGAGACATGGCTTTAGGGTCAAATATCACAAGACAGCAGCTTGGACTGTGAAACCCCAGCTACTGGACAGCTGATCCAGGAGCTACTTGCACCAAAGTTAAGTTTTCATGACCAGAAATAATAGTTAATTTGGGTAAGCCAAGGGAAGATCGTGGAGTTTGTCTGTTACCACACTCAACCTGACTGGCACATATTCTCAATAAGGTAAGCCCAGACTAGCTGCTGAAAGCCCACATGTGACAATATCTCAAACTCTGGGAAATTGCACTAGTTTAGCCTAACAAGCACTGCACAGTAGCCATGCACACAGGGCCGTGGGATCTCCTGCAGGGCCCCAGGCTGCCTCCTCCTGCAGGAAGCACAGCTGACTGAGGGCCTTGGACAGCTGCACCTGAGTGCTGAGGCCACTCCCCTGCCCAGCTGCTTCTGGCTATTGACCACGTGTGGCAAGGGCAGGATGCCTCTGGCAAGCAAATTGCATCTGGGAACCCTCTGCTGACTGAGTTGACTGTTTCAGCACTCCATGGGCGTGGAGGCCCTTCCCGTGCAGTCTTTCCTTCTCTCCCAGCTGCCAGCTCTGGATCAGGGTCTGTGTCTCCTTCCATGTCCTGCTTCTCCCACTGACCTTCATCTGACCTTTCCTGTGTGGGCCTCTGTCTGTATCCGTGCTTTCTGGGGCTCAGACTCGCACCCTGGGCCAGGTTGGACTCCAGGTACGAGAATAACTTTCTTCTAGAGGCTCCTGTGCCGGTTATCCTGGGCGGGAAATAGAGTCAAGGGTCAGGCTGTCTTCCAGGCGTACGTGGGAAGGGGCTGGGAGGCCAATCCCCCCCTCCACTTCTGGGGACAGGAAGTCGGTGGTGCCTGGTCGGTGAGACAAGGATGAGCTGCCCTGTGGCACCTCTGTGATGCCAGCTGTGACACAGGGCAGAGTCCAGGAAGAAACTTGGAGAAGAACGTGGATCCTTGCAATAAATGCAAATTACCTCCTTTTACTCCTGATTTTACAGACCTTCAGAGATCTTTAGTAAATCTTCACTCATGGTTAGATTCTCCCCCCTGCTAAGAGGAAGTAAGAGGAAGGTCATGTGTCACACGGGAGGTGAAGAGAGGGAACATTTTCTGCTACCCGGGACCAAGGCAGCAGCGATGCCGCTGCAAAAAGTGAGGCGGGGCCCTGCCGTGCTCCTGGGGTGGAGCCTGGGGGAAGGAGGGGCCTAGCAGCACCAGCACCTGTGCCTGCGCACACGGTCACGCCCTACAAATGAAGCTTGCTGAGATCTACATCAGATTTAGTTTAAAATGTACAGTTTCTTCCTGCCACTCATGAGGGTGGGGGCTTGAAAGGAAGATCAGAGGAACCATAGACGGAGCAATTGATTGTTTCTGATAATTCAAGATATTTGAGCGAATCTGTGATCCTCTGCAGGTGCTCATCAGGGAGAGAAAAGGAGGGGGAAGAACAGAGCTGCTTGGGGTGCAGAAAAGCACCCCCACAGCTCCCCAAACGCCGCCCCTCCCTTTGTGGCCCCCATGGGGTCCTCATTCGCTGCCCATCCTACCAGGAGCATTTCAGAGTCTTCCTCTCCCAGCTGCGCTGCAGAAAGGGCAGCCCTGGGACTTGGTTAACGACAGAGAACAGACCTCAACAGGGCGCTTCTGCAGATCGTCCGCTCCGCGAAGAAGAGTCTCTGTTGTGTGAAACTGTGCCAGGATGTCAAAAGCAACTGAAATGGCCAAAATGGGGGTTAATGTTTTCCAAATAATAAATAAGACAAGGTAGATTGAGTCTCAGTGCGTATAAACAGAGAGGAGTCAAGCAAGCCACCGCGAGCTCAGATGAGCCCCAGAGAAGCAGAAACGTGCCATCTT
Organism: Perodicticus potto; assembly: GCA_963574655.1. NCBI lineage: Eukaryota > Metazoa > Chordata > Mammalia > Primates > Lorisidae > Perodicticus > Perodicticus potto. Next base: position 12,624 of record CAUYRH010017347.1, read on the forward strand.
CTGCTCCAAGCGCAGCCTTGGGGCTTTCTGGTTGTTTGGGTTCAGTTTGCAGAATTGGCTTCAGCCTACACCCCCCAGACCCCAACACACACAGCTCCAAAGCCACTGAGCTGTGAAGTCTCTTTATCAAAGTTTTGGCCTCATATTGCACCACTGACTTGGTATAAAATATTGTTATTTTGACTTTCCACCTTTGTGATATTTTGTGCTTACTAACTTGATCACCCAGTGTTTGGGTGCTAAGAATAAATACTCTTCCAGGTTCACTTTCTCTTGCAAACATTGTATGCATCTTCAGAAATAAACACTTGCTTAATAGGCACTGCGTTCTGGGGCCGGGCAAGTGGGTGTGGAAGGTCCAGTTAATGCGGTTGGCCCAAACAGGACCTAGGAGGCCTGAGGTTGCTCTCCAAAGCCATAAGAGAGTCTCGTGATATAAAACTTATCGGACATGGGATGAGAATACAATTACATGACCTACATGCATTTTGTATAATACATTAGTGTCATCTAGCCCAGCAGTCTCCAGCATTTTTGGCACCAGGGACTGGTTTCATAGAAAACAATTTTTCCACAAATGGGGGTGGGGGTGGGGAGGTGGGGATGAATAGTTTGGGGATGATTCAAGCACATTATATTTATTGTACACTTTACTTCTATGATTACTACATTGAAATATGTAATGAAATAGTTAATACAACTCAGTCAGCTGGAGCTAGATGGGTGCACACACAGATTACAGGAAGCTTTGTGCTCTTTGGAGAATCTAATGAATTCCTCATCTGACGGGGGCAGAGCTCAGCTTGTGATGTGAGCCAGGGGATTGGCTGTAAGTACAGACAAAGCTTTGCTGCCCACCAGCTCACTGCTCACTTCCTGCTGTGTGGCCTCACTCCTAACTGGAGCAATACTGGTCTGGAGTGGCCGGGGCTTTGGGGACCTAAGATCCAGCTTATTTTGAACAGTAAAGCTATTAGAAAACTTGCTTTTGACAATAACCAGAATAACATACCACCACTGTGAAATCCTACATTCCCTACTTAGTAAATATTAGGAGACTGATTTAATATGGGAAAATCTAACCATATGAATAAGGGTAATTTTAGCTGATATCTCTAAAACCACGTAATATATTTATGATTATGGTGTATGGTTCAATATAGGAAACAAGATACTTGATTTGGATAACATGTTTTACCATAAATGCATTCCACTGCCCTTTATCCCTCCGGTCTCACTGATTTCTACATTTCACTAGATTAAAAAATCTACTAAATTTATATACTATTAATAGGATATGCTACAGAAACACGTAGAAGATTAGAATTAAAAAATTGACCAAAACTTACCTTTTTAAGACTGATTATGAAGACGTATTCCTTAAAACAAATTAAAGAGTTAGAAATTTATTATAATAATGAATATATACAAGTATCTGCAACAAAACTGAATTTTATAAAAATTGTTTATGGATACTGACAACAAATATGTTAACTTGCTATTATTTTCCACTAATTAGACTTAAAGTTTGAAATAATATTTCTATCTTGATGCTTTCATAAAACATGAAATTTAGAGAATGACAGTTTTGCATTTTCTGAAAAGTGCCAATTTAATGGTAAATTTTCATCATGCCGCAGTAAGAGTCAGATTCAGCACGTTTATTGAGGACGCATCATGTTGCTCCAGGCCAGCTCCTCCCTGGCTGTGTCTGTTTGAAAAAGTCTCTCAACCTCTCTCAAAGCGCGTTTCTTATGTTTCCCTGTATTAAAATGTCCTGGTCACAGGCTTGCAACATTGTGGAGGCCTCGAATGTGTGAGAAAGAAATGAATAAATGAAATACCTTAACTGTTCTCTGTATTTTCCTAATGAGCATGTTTCATTTTCTAAAACCATCTGTGGGGATTGCAATCCATTTTGGAGCTGATGCCCCACTCTGCATCCCGGGCAGAGCACCCCTCTCCGACATCAACTCCACTTTTCTATTGGCTGACCTCTCCTGCTTCCACCTGATGAATCCCACTGTCCCCCTCCCCTTAGATAGCCCTGACTCCTCCTCTGTGCCTTCTGCACACTCTCCAGCCCTGTGCTGGCCTCCCGGGCTGCCTAGGAGGGCCCTGCCTTTTTTCACGCCCTGTGACTTGCTTCCCCCACAACACACACAAAGCCAACGCGGCTCAGTTTCTCTCCGTCTGGCCTAGGCAGAGCCACTCTCTCCACCTGGCCCCACATGTCTATGTTTAGACTTTCCATGTCAGGCTCCCAAAACTGTTTGAGCTGGGTGTCTCATCCTCCTTGGATGAGCCCCACCCAGTAGAGGTGACAGAGCCCCTCTCTGCCGCTGTGCTCCAGGCATGTAGCCTCTGTCTTGGTGCTGGACAGGCTACTGTCCTCTGTTCCCACAGTGCCTGCTGCCCAGAAGCCACAGGAAATATCCCTCTGGACCTGCTGGGCTCAGGTCTCTCAAGACATGGCCCTCCTGGCCTCTTCCTTCTTGTTGACTCTTGGTCTAGAGTCCCATGCTGGCTCCTGGCTCTCAGCCCCACTGCTTTAATCCTGTCCCTAAATGTCACAGCATACTCCCCTCACCACTGTTAGTTCTGCCCATCTGGACTCCCAAATTTCAGGACAGTATTCACAGACACACTCTCATCCCACCAGTACTCAAGGAGGGAGCCAGGAGGTGAACCCTGCACTTGGTAACCCCTGTGCATCAGTTCAGCATGGGGCTGAGGCTCACGGCCCCCAGTGCCATGGCACCCATGCTGTTGGGATGCACCTGCTGGTGCCCGGCACGCCAGCACCCAGATGCCCTGTAAGCCTCCAAATGCAATGACCCCCCTATCCCGTCTCTGGCCAATAAACTTTTTAATCTGTGCTTAATCTCATCAATATCTGAGCCTCACTTCTCCTGAATGGACCTGGCCTGTCGTCACTAGGGGTCTCTTGCCCACACATCTCCCAGCTCTTGCTCTTACCCTGAAATGAACCATATATACGTCCAGTGCCAGGATTGTGCCCCCTCCCTCTGCTGGCCCTCGGGCACTGACGGACCGTTACAGGGAATAGCTCCAGTTCTGGGTCTGCCTGGTGGGCTGGAGGGGCCTTTCAGGACCCCTTGCACCCTCATGCCCTGGTGGCACAGGGCTCTTTAAATCAAACAAAGACCCTCAGAGGCAACTGCTGCAGCTTCTCAGTCCATCTGGTTTGAACTGATCCTTTCGGTTTTGATTCAACCGGGCAGATGAAATCTCAGTAGTTTCAATATTGTGCATTGGCAGGGCCGGCCTGACTTGCACACGGAGCAAACGTTCCCCCAGATGGTGAGATTTCAGAGGCGAGGGGCTGGAAATGACCAAATGCCTCTCCTGGCTTCGCCCTCTACCCAAATGGCCGTTATGGTTTCGTATTTTCTAACTTTGCCTGAAGTTTCACCAGAAGAGCTTTAGGCCTTAGGTTCAATGATTGATGGAAATGTGTATCCCACTGGGGATGTACAGCCCTGAGCGCCACCAGCTCTTTATTCCATCCTGGGAGCAATGGACCCCTGGGCATTTTAGTTCCGTGTATGTGTTCACCCCTCCTTTTCTGCACAGATTTGATGAAACTACTATAAAATTTGCTAACAAGGTGAAATAAATACATTTAAGAATGTAGAAAGTGATGGTTCAAGTAGAAAAGACTAATCCAAATAAAGAAGCTTGACGCCAAAAAGATAGACCACTGTATACCACAATTTTTTAAAGAGATACATGCGAAAGTCAGAAAGGGATCTAGCCATATCAACTCTGTGAACTGGGGGAATCATTTCCATTTTGCAGAGAAGGAAATCGAGGCTCCTACAGCTCACATGAGTTGCCTTGTCATATATTTAGTATATGATATGGCTGATATTGAAACCTAGGGGTGAGCACTATGCCCTTTGCTTTCAAAACCCAGTACTTCCTGGATGTTAAATTTGTCCCTTTGCAGTTTTGCCTTAGCAAGCTCTGGATATAGGCACTTGAAAAAGAGAAGGGGTAGTTTGAGTTTGGGAGATATTTCTAGTTTATATTCTTAAAAGGGAGTGTAATCTTCCCTACACAGGTAGTGCCAAGGAATTAATCTTGCTTCACCGAGAGTTACAGCACAAACCCACTGGAGGACACAGGTCCATTATGCTCCTGGCAGAGCGTTCCTTATAATACGGCGACATTAGTCCCATTTATGCTGTGTCTGACTTTTTTTTGAAAACGCCTCATTTAAATGCTGACAGATCGGTTGGCATCGTGAATGTCTTTGATATGAAATCATAAAATGGGGTGACTTGTGAAAATGGGGTACATAAAACTGCTGTTACTCAGATTTCATGGTAGTGTTTGATTGACAACAAGGACTTGTGCAAAAACTGCTGTCTGCTGAGGGTGGGGTCTCGTGCGGTGGGTGCTATTTGGATGGTATTTAAAACCCTTTTGTTCATTGCACTCTAAAAACTGAGAAAGCAGCCCCAGGGAAGGCAGAAACAGCCCATGTACTGGCCAAATTCTTCCTGCCTAAGTAGCTTATGTTGACCTTCCCCCCCTCAGTTTCCAAATTAATTTTCAGTTTTTTTTTTTTTTTTTAAGAAAAAAAGACAATGTACCTACAGTGCTGATTTTTATACATCTGGAAAAGAAAACACAACACACATCGTGCTGCCCACATAGCACCTTTCTTTTGTTTTGATGTCAAGACATTAAAGAGCACTTTTGGCGGCTCAGACCAGACACGGAAAAAAAACAAAGTATTCGTGTTTACTTGTTGCCTTTCATGATTCCTAGGATCTTGAAATCCATGCAGAGGAATTCCTAGCATGGAAATGGGCAAGCAGGACAAATTTCAGCAGAATAAAAGTCCAGCAAAGCGTTTCTTTCCTGAAGGGCTCTTGCAGAGGGCAGGAGTCCTGGGTTGACTGAGTACTTGGTTCAGGGGCCCCTTGTATCACCCCACTGGGTCCAGACCTTCTAGCTGGAGCCGCTTCTTGTTATTATGCACCACTTCCTTTGGCTGTTGACTTTGACTTACTGAAAGAGAGTGTCATTCAGTCCGGTGATATATCTATGCAACTAATAATACTCCATCCCTTACAGAAGCAAGGAATATAAAAGCTCATTTAAAAGTAACCAAAAATACAAATTGTCATCTCAAAAGAAATACAGAAATGGCCCTCGGTAGCCAACTAGATTGTCAACTGGGATGGCCCTTTTCATGGAGCTGCTAAACTCACGTTCATCAGTGTGTGCCTGTGTGTGTTCCTGTGTGTATGGGTGTGCCGGTGTGTGTGTGTCTCATATATTTGATATATTTTTCCTCTCCCAGAAAGAGTCTAAGAATTATAATCACAACAACGAGATGGCATTTCTCTTTTTACGCCCATTTATATAATACAGGAGTCGTGCAAATAATCAGCAGCATATCTCTGATATAGTCATTTGACAGATCAGCATACCTCGTCCTTTTCCACAAAATACATGGAGGCAAAGGTACAGAAGGATAGATCTCCTTCTAGGTGACAATACTCGTGGGGTCACAGCCGCCATTTACTGAGCACCAACAAGAGGCGCTCCTGTTAGGTCGGCGATGACTCTGCCTTCTGGGCGACCACCGGGCATGGTGCTCACTTCTTTCTCAAGGGAGGAACCTGACGGGCAGCCAGTTCCACTAACTCACTTCAAACCATAGCTAAGAACTGGCAGAGTCTGCTAGGCAGAGGATCATGGCCCCTCAGCCACAAAGCCAGTGCTTGGCATTGACTTTCCCCTGAAGGACCCTGCTGACAGTCACTGTCCCATGCACCTAAATCCCGGCACCTGTGAGTGAGCCCACACCTGGTCACCTTACCTCACAGACAGAATTTTTAAATGCACAGGATACAGGCTCCCCGTGCCTCCTTGATGCCTCCTATCTTGATGAAACAAGAGATTCTATTCAAGTCTGAGGTGATTCACTGAAGGAATCAGTGTGGTCCTGCTTTAAAATTCTTTACCATCTCCCTTTGGGTTTAATGCCAGAACCCTGCGGATTATGAAATTGCAGAGATACAGTGATGCACAAACTCACGCTGTTTAAACTACTGCCTCTGTGGCTTTGAAAGTTATAAATACTGGGCCCTTTTCTTTGCAATATAATTCTTTTCTGTAGCATTTAAAAGCTAAGCTTTTCTAGACTATAGACAATTATGTAATTTTATTAGTCTCCTTCAGAAGGTGTTAAGTAGACAACTGTAGTAGAGACAGCTACATATATTATCTGATAAAAGTAAATGAATTCTGAGTGAAATAATTCATGAAAAATGAGATCTGAAAAGGCACACTTTCTACTTACATAGGAAAAACCATCTTTTACAATATCAGATTGAAATATTTATTATATGTATAGTTTAAGGAAAAAATTTTAAAATATAAATTTTTTCTAAGTAAAATACATATTAATTTGAAAGATTATTTTAACTTATTCCCAGCATTATGAAATGGAAAGAACCCAGATATGTCATTAAAACCTATTGAGCCTCAAATAATGGCTTTAGCAAAAACCATCATTATAGCTCAAAAAAATTACATCACCTGTTTTAGACTCATTTTATCCTCTTCTAAAAGGGGTAGACTACTACTTATTTTATGTTTTTAATTTCAGATTAATATGAGGGTACAAAAGATTACTACTTTTTTGTTACTACTTATTTTAAAGGTTTTTTTCATAAACATTAAAAAAATAAGATGCTTACAAGAGTTCTAGTCAAGATGACATATAAATTTGTATGGAAAGTACGCTCCTATCATACCTCGAATAGATGGCGATTATTAATAAAATATTTTAGTGGGTATATATGCATTTACATCTATATAAAGCAGTAATAAAGTGATACACACCTGTCCAACGTGGAAAATAATGTTGGTCAGGAGTGTTGGGGTTATTTGAGCCCTAGTGTGGAAGTAAGGACCGGTCAATGGAGGCCAGAAATCCAACTGAGGCAGGTGTATGGGTCTCTGGAATGAATTACAGCTGTATTCATCTCCCTGGTGGAGTAGGCAGTGAATGGGTTTCCTCATCCTTAGATCAAGGCTGGAAAGAGTTGTAATCACTAGTGTGGCTGCTTGTGAGCTGCCTGAGCAGTGTGAGAAGCTACGCTCACTGCGACCAGGTCCCAGACACTGGTCCCCACTCGGGAGCCTGGACGAGAATGTCAGCAGCAGACGGAAGCCCAGGACACACATGCATGGAAATCCAAACTGGGAAAACAATCACAAGACTTGATTCTTTACGGGGAAAATTGATACTGAATCGAGACAAAAGAGCTATTGAAGACGGTCTTTAAAGCAAAACAAGCACATACAGAGCTGGCCAGGGGAAACGGAAACCGACAGATTAAATGGGGGAGTAACTCTCTGAAAATGGAAGTCAGAGGGAAATCTGAAAATGACTTTCGAATAAGAATGTTGAAGATCCTCAGAATGATACCAGAGAGATTAGCATCCACAATAAACAATCATTGTGAATGCTAAGTTATAAAACAAGTCCCCGGGAACAGGAATTGGTGGTAATCATGGGATTCACATGGAGTCATAGCGTAATTCCTACCTTGCACTAATTCACAATATTACTTGATCTGTTACTCATTATGATAATGAACAATATCGTCATGTATTATTCTTTCTTTCCCTCCCATTTATTCTAGTGAGAAGGAAGAGGAGAAAGAAACTGGACAGATGTTTCTGTTCATTTGTTTTGATACAGTCGGTCACTATCAGGGGCACAATGACGTGACATGATAGCACGAGAAGTCCCCCATGGACCCCAAATCCAGCACCATTGTTTTTTGAAAAAAGTGCTTTAATATATTGTGAAGTTGTGCTAAGACCATTCAGCAAAGGAAGAAACATTTATTCAGTAAAATCAAAACGTGAAAGTCTCTAGCCATGACCGCTTTCCTATTGTTCCCCACACCAGCTTGGTGTACCAGTTCTACTCACCACTGGAGGTGAGTGTGAACAGGTAGATAAGGCTCTGTCCTGCTCCTTCAACTCCCACTCCAAAGAGGGTCAAGGCGACAGCATTCCTAGTCCTTATCTGGTTCCATGTTGCAGAAGCTAAATACCAGGCGAGAGATCTTGGGCGTCCCTCTCACACCCAGCCGGTAGTCACAGGGCGGAAGTTCTACCCAGGCTTGGTTGGTTGAGATTGGTTGGTTGTCTGCTTGGCAGGCCAACAGGGCAGAGAGCAGAGGCGAGCTGAGAGGACCAGGCTGCCTCTACCATCCTGCTGTTAGAATGCAGCATGTCACTCCAAGAGAAATGGAATTAAAAGGACGGGTAAAGGACCTAATAGTCACAGTTGGAGACCTCAATACACCACTTTCAGAAAATCAAACGAAAACTAATCAACCTAATAGGTATCCACTGAATACTCCATCCCCAAACAGCAGAATACATGCTCAGGCGCACATGGAAAGTTCTTGAGGCTACACTATATGCCAGACCCCAAGGTAAGGCTCCATATGTTTAAAAGCATTGAAACCATACACAGTATATTCTTCAATGCTAATGAAATAAAATTGGAAATCAGTAGAAGGAAATTTTTTTTAAAAAATTGTAAATATTTAGACGTTAGACTCTCCTAAATAAACAAATTAGGCAAAGCAAAAAACAAGAAAATTTAGCAAATACTTTGGACTGAGTGAAAATAAAAATATAATGTACCAAAATTTCCAGTATGCAACTAAAGCAGCACTTAAGACAAAAATGTGCAGTTGTAAATAGTTAATATAAAAAAAGAAGGAACAACTCAAATCAATGATTTAACATTCCACCTTGAGACACCGGAAGAAGAGGAAATTAAATCTAAGCACACAGAGAGGAGGGTCAGAGGAGAAATTAAGTAAAGAATGGAGAAAGAATAAAGAAATTGAGAAAATCAAATATTAGTTCTTTAAAAATATCAACAAAATTGACAAAGATTTACCAAGGTTGACCAAGAAAAATGTGAGAAGACTCAAATTAGCAAAGTCAGGAGTGAACAGGAGGATGTTAATTTCAACTTAACAGACAAAATTCAAGGGGTATCATGGAGAACAGTATTATGTTGAAATGTTGTTTTTACTCCTACTAACGTGTAGAAGTATTTTACAAAACATTTAAAAAACATAAAAGTATGCAATAGTGTGTGGCTCAAAAGACATATAAAGGTTTTAGAGTCTTACTGAAAATTTGCTGGAATTTAACTAAAAATTTGCATCACGGCAGTCAGGAGGAATATGGAAAGAAATCCCCTTCTTCTTAGTTTTTCCACTTAAAAATTATCTGATAACTTTAGCTTAAGTGTGACATTGATTCTCTGAGTGACTGTAGATTTTGAGGCTCCTAGAAACAAGGGACAAGCTAAACGGGCATCTTGAACACCTGTGAGTTCCCCCCCGAGATAACATATCGGTGAAGCGCTATCAAGCTTCCCGGAGCAGCGCTATCAAGCTTCCCGGAGCACGTGGATCCAGGGGCTTCCAATAATCTGGATGAACAGAGTCATTCAGGATGTGATAAGAATACATATTTTAATGGTGCAGCTAGATTTTGAATTTAAATCTACAAGAGAATCTCAGCTCTCTATATCGTTTTTTTGTTTTGTTTGTGTTTTGTTTTTGCCATAGAAGTTTATGAGGAAAGACTGATAAGTAGTTCAAAGTGGGGTTCATTGGATGTGACAAAATGGGGGGTCCTACCCTCCAGAAAGTCAGAGGTAAATAAACTTGTCCCTGGTGAGATGCAGCGGCTCTTGTTCACCTGTCAGGATATGAATTAACTACAAGATCTTTGATTCTTCTTATCATTTCAACATGTGAAAGGTATTTCTTTTAAATTAAATATGCTATCCATATCAGTAATAGGCACATTATTGCTATTTTAAATTAATCACCATTTTTAATACCTTTATTTCATAATGTTTTAATTTATCATATGATATATATTGACGGTTATTACTCATATAAACAAAAAATTGGTGTTTCCAGTAATTTTTTTAAATGGACAAAGTGGTTCTGGTACTTCAGAAATCAACTTGAGAGTTACCCCCTGGTATTTATTTATTGCTCTTTTGTCCTTTTACCCCTGGAAAGGTGGAAACTGTTATTTTTTTTCCCATCCTAGGATAGAGAAAAACTCATTTTCTGGGATGAATGTGTCAGATATCGCTTGGAAAACATACGGCTTAGATTTCCCAGAAAAGCATTTTTTTCACTGCCGTTAAAGACACATTATCAGTAAATTGTGAGAGCTCCTCTTGCTCTAACTGCTGCTGTGGAAAAAAGAAAGGGATGAAAAGGGAGGGATGTGAAAGGGGAGAATCACTGTCTGGCTGCTCCGAATTGCTGGTTATTTCTAAAAGATGCGACTCTCGTTCTGCTCAACTTGTTCTCCTCCCAGCCAACAATTATGAATTCCCACTCATTTTTCAAGACGAAGTTGAAGAAATCTTCTCTGATGGCTTTGCACGCACACTCTCTTTACGCTGCTTTAACATCTGCCTTCCCCTTTAATGCCACTGATCCGGGATCTTGTCATTGGAATCATTAGTTCAGTAGTATGGAATTCTCAAGCACTCAGGCCGGTGTGCAAAAAGAGTTAAATTTGGCTATAACTGAATTTATCACAATACTGTACCCAGTTGCCTTGCATTTAGTAAGCATCAAGTCAGAGAACTTCAACCAGTTCAGAGTTTTCTGGCTCAGTTCTGAATTTTCAACCTTTTTCTTATGCTCTCTGGTTTGCAAAGCCCATGAGGAAGACATGGCAAGAAGCTTGTGGGTCGTGGTCGTGCTTTGCACCTCTAGGGACTCCCAGCTCCGTTCTGCTAGCATACAACGTGGAGGCCACGGTTTACGTAACAAGAGCAAGTTTATGGTCGTGCTGCAGGTTAGAAATGTTACAGGAATTGTCTATGAAATAAGTAGCTCATGTAAAGTGGAAAGTCATATGTATACAGGAGAAATTGTACGTCAGAGCTGACTTTTGATGAATGAGGGAGAGTCTACAAATTTAGGTGTGTAAACTTAAAATTAAAGAAAACCTCAATTTTCAGATTCTGCCAGCTGCATGGAGAAAAGCAAATGTGGCTGATTGTTTCAGATCTGCATCTCAGCAAGTGCAGCCCTCCGTGTAAGCCGCAATCCCCAGAAAATGACTCATTCTGCAGACCCGAGAAAATAAAAGGGACAGAATTGACTTTGAAGTGGTGAATCTTGGTATAAATTGAATTCTTCTGATCAAGTAGCTTTTGCTAATGTAGAATTCACTTTGAACGTGTCCTGTGCGTTTCCATAAAATGCTGAAACCTGGATATCACTGTAACCTCAGGAAAAATTGTGCACTGAATAAAATTGCAGATTTAGCCATTTTCCCAATTGTTCCACAATCACAGCCACATCACAGAGAGAAAGACGGTGAAGGCCTGTGTCCCCTTTCAGCTCTTCAATCAGGTGGGCGTTTTGGAAAACATCAGCCTTCAAGAACTCATTCCCTTCTAAAGACGCATCCTTGGCTGATGTTCAGTCAATGAGTCTGAAACAAAATGTGGTAGGAGATACATGTCGAAAGAAAAGGGTGTGGGAAAGATGGGAATCGTAGAAAGACTTGGCCATGTAGGAAACTCCTTTCAGTTACAATGGACCATCAGAATTTGATGTTTTTTTTTCATTAACCCACCAAATCTGATCTTATCTGCCAAATTTATAGTTACCTTCCAAACTAGTGTCAAAATAACACAAAGTGTACAGAATCCCCTTATAGTCAACACATTCCCTATGCTGTGCTCATTCCCTACACCTCCGTCTCTGTCTCTCTCTGCCCCCCTCTCTCCTCCTATCAGTTAACTTTTGCTGTAAAATAAGCCAGCGACCGAAGAGCTCGGCATGTCAGGCTGCAGTTGCTCATGTTTCAGTGGGTTGGCTGGAAGAGGCTGATCTGGGACAACTCAGCTGGGCATCTCTGCCAAGGCAGCGCTCCTTTGGGTCTTTTTAATCGTGCTTCTGAGACACACAGAATAGTCCAGGTGTGTTCACTCACCATGAGGGCAGAAGTACAAGAGGGCAGGTGGGAACACACAAGCCTTCTTAACGTCTGAGCTTGGAACGGACTCTCTGAATCTCCTCCTCATTCTACTGAGCAGTGCCAAGACAAGGCAGAGATCAGAGGGCAGGGAAATAGACTCTCCTCTCATGGAGTGACGCCAAGTCACACCCTGAAGGGCATAGATACAGAAAGCGGGGAGAAACTAGTGCTAATGGTGAAATCTAGAATATTCTTAGGGTTATACTAAGAAGGTATTATACTATATGTATTATACTATACATATGTACTATACATTATGTATTATATACTATACTACATGTGTTATAATATATACAGCCTTCAAAACCAAACCATCGCTTCTCTGCTCTGAATTCAGTGATATAATTTAATGGACACAAATGGTAACCATCAGTCTTACAAGTGCTTTAATTTTTTTAACTTGCATTGCAACCTCGAAGCAGGTGGTATTATATCAACCCTAGGGTTGAAGATGCGAAGGCTCGGAAATGTTGCCTGCGATCCCACATCTGGTTGCTGGCACAGATTTCAGCCTTCCTTCTGACTAGAAACGCGTGTTTTTACCCTAACATCTTCTCCTTTCTCTCTTACAGACAGATGCGGCAGCTCAGAGATCTACAGTTTGTAAACTTCTTGAAACTGTTATGATCATCACCATGGAATCTATGGCAATCTTCTTTTTCTATGAGAACATTTAGTATTTTGTAGCACCTGCAAGAATTCTTTCTGTGCCTTTTACTCCAATTTCTACATTAACCCTATAATGATTTAAGCCACCAATTTCCATTATTAAATTAGCACTGATCACTTAACAAATCACTACAAAAAAAATTTTATGTAGAATAAATTGATAAAGATGGTTAGGAATCCTCTACTGCTGTAAAAACAAAAACAGGGAAATAAAAAATAACTGCAAACTGTAATAAAGCAGTATGTATAAAAAGGGATATAGGTTTGGAATTATAAGAATCTCATCCACTGCTGATCATGCAAATTGTACTAACCTGACTTCACAAAAACCACTTATAAGTGCTAGGAATCATAGTGTAAACAACAAGAAAAATTAAAGAATCTGTTCATTGGTTTTTATGCTACTGGTTGGGGTATCTGAAAATTGATTATCTGTGTTATAAAGAAGTAATTTTGAGTTTAGGAGAAAAGCGAATGAATATTTGCCATTGATGTATATAAAACTTGGGAAGATAATTCTGTCATTCTATAAACTGTAAACAAAAAGTATGAAATAGACTTAACTACATGATTTCCCAGATCTTTCCAGTCTGAAATTTTTACAAATGACTAGATAGATAGATAGATACACATTTACCATGCTTTCTGCAGCCAAAACTATTCCAACTGTTAAATTGCTGTTTTTCTTTCATTTTAATTAATATCATACAATATAGTTAGCTCAAATAAGATAAACTATATATCACAATATGATGTTCCCTAGAAAGCAGATGTTTTACTTTGAAAATGTAAGAGGTAGAACTTTTAAATTTTTCTTGGTAGTAGTTTATTTGCCAATATTAATGATTTTATTTTATTTTTTGGCCAGGGCTGGATTTGAATCCACAACCTCCAGCATATGGGGCCAGCGCCCTACTCCTTGAGACACAGGTGCCGCTCCATGTTTTCACAGGTGCCACCCCAATTTTATCAGGTGTCTGGTTGGGAATTTGTGGCTGTCCTTCATTGGAGTAGCATGTGTGTCCTATGGGTGGAAAGAAAGGTAAGTATGATGATCTGGGTAGTGTAGGGTTAGAAATCCCCTCATGTATGTCTCACCCCACAGGGTAGTACAGGAGGTGGGCTGTGGACACTGTCCATTCATCGAAGTGTGCTCATAAGCGCCATTTTAGACTAGGGTAATGTCAGAGTAAACAAATAGAAGGGCTGTGTACCTGACATCTTGAATCGCCATTTGTACCCCTCTCTCATCTCTTTCAGGGGAGAAAGGAAGTCTCATGAGGTTAATACCACGGTTTGTTTGTTTACCTACTTTGATATTCATCTGGATATAATACTTATAGATGACTCTTATATTTCTAATGTCACCAGATTTTTTTTAAACTTTAGCTGTTGAAATTATTAAATATTTATTGGCATCTAGTAAATAACCTTAACTCCTTTTTTTGTTTAGTCTTTAAACACTGTGTTATAATAAACAATACTTGTATTCTTCAGATGAAGCCTATTAGAACTATGTTGTGTTGGTCCTCGGACATATTATTGCTGGATCAGAGTAACTAACAGTTAATCGTGGGCTCCACCTATCTCTGCTCATAAGTGAAATGTACAATATTGTTTTTCCTGGTTTTGTCCCATGGTTTTGTGATTAAGTTTATCTAATTTTTACTTGTGCTAATTTTCTTGCATTCTTTTAAAGCACAAAATAGGAATTGAAGTTTTGGCTAAAGATTTGGTTGTAATCCCCTAAAGTCTAGAATTTTGAGATTTTTAAAAAATCATTTCTATTCCTTTAAAAGTTCTTTTCTTTCTTTTTTAGTGTTTCATTTTATGAACACTGATTTTCAATGACATAAGAAATAATTTACATAAATAAAAAGTATCCATTTTGATGTACAGTTTAATGATCTCTGATAAGGTAAATAGCTATTTGAACACCACCATAATTAACACGTAGGTCACTGACATCATTCCCTCCACCCCTGTGGTCCAGAAAACTAATTTGCTACCTGGTACAGTAGAGTAGTCCAGCCTGTTTTAAAAGTCTATTTACTGGCTTGGCGCCTGTGGCTCAGTGGGCTAAGGCACCAGCCACGTACACCTGAGCTGGCGGGTTCGAATCCAGCCCGGGCCCACCAAACAACAATGACGGCTGCAACCAAAAAATGGCCAGGCGTTGTGGCGGGCCCCTGTAGTCCCAGCTACTTGGGAGGCAGAGGAAAGAGACTCGCTTGAGCCCTGGAATTGGAGGTTGCTGTGAGCTGTGATGCCACGGCACTCTATCCAGGGTGACAGCTTGAGGCTCTGTCTCAAAAAAAAAAAAAAAGTCTATTTACTTAGGGCCAACTGTTTTCTATAATTCCGTATTTCAGATTAAAAGAAAATTTATAGTCAAGTATCACAAGAATGGAAAAGCAAGCATCCAAGGAACTCAATCCTAATATGAAACTAGAAGATGAACAACTATAGACCCACACAAGAAAAATGTACAGTTAAATTCAAGTAGGGAGATGGGGAGGAGGGAGTTGGGACAGGGGAGCAGAGGGGCTCCCACCTTCGGAGCACAATCTCGGGGTGTGTGGCACACCTCCAGGGCGAAGGGTTCCACGACAACGTGGACTTTACCTAACAAACATAATGTAACCATTTATCTAAAAATTTTTTTAAAAAAGAAACTTTATGGGGCAGTGCCTGTGGCTGAAGGAGTAGAGCGCCAGCCCCATATACTAGAGGTGGCAGCTTCAAATCCAGCCCCAGCCAAAAACTGCAAAAAAAAAAAAAACAAAAAAAAAAAAAACAAAGAAAGAAAATTTATCTCTAATTTTTTGTGTTTTCAAAGCTACTGTAAATAATATTATTTATTTCATTTCCAGCTGTTCTTTTCTGGTATGTATAAATATAGTTTTTTTTGTTTTTGTTTTTTTTTTACATTCAGAGTTTCCTGAAACCACTTATTTTTATTTCTTTTCATAGCATTTTGGGGGTATTCTTTAGGAACTTCTGTGTTCATGGTCATGTCATCTGCCTTTTAAATACATACATATATGCTGTATGCATGCTATATTTATGTGTTGTTATTATTTCTTTTTGTA
The DNA here is from genome assembly GCA_963574655.1 of Perodicticus potto. Lineage (NCBI taxonomy): Eukaryota > Metazoa > Chordata > Mammalia > Primates > Lorisidae > Perodicticus > Perodicticus potto. The sequence continues at coordinate 28,499 of CAUYRH010017347.1, forward strand.
CTTGCTAAGACCTCCCGTACCATATTGAATAAGAGCATCTGTCCTAGTTTCTCGGTTTGGGGAGAATATGCTCGTGAGTTCAGCCTTTCAACATCATGTTGCTCATCATAGCTTCTTTGTTGCTGCCCTTCATTACGTTGAGGATTTGTCTCTCCTATTCCTTGTTTTGTGAGAAATTTGTCAACACAGAATGATGGATTTGGTCAAATCCTTTCTTACATTTATGAATGTAATCAGAATTCTTTGCTAGATTCTGTTAAATTGATCAGTTGATTGAACCTTACGTTACTGGGATAAACTCTGCTACTGTATAATGCATTGCAGCTTTTTTAAAGTGCTGAATAGATATTGGACTTTTTTTTTTTTTTGGCTATCTCTATTTCTTAGGATAAAACTTTGTGTTTACAACAAAAAGGCACAATGCTTTTAAGAAGAGTTTATTTTTTTAATCATAGAGTAAACTGGACATTCTAGACAGATGGTCTGGAAGTGTGTTTGATATGTTACAAGAAGTCACTTGAAAATCTGTGCCTGCTCTGAGACACTTGACCCCCAATCTCTGTAGCCTGGCTATTTGTTCACATGACGGAAACGAGGGGCTCCACATTCCACACCTGGGTTGCAACCAGTTGAAAAAGGTGAAATTCATGAAGAAGACTTGAGTTTGCAATGTTAGGTAATATCATAGTGGCATACACTGTATATGTTTATATTTGACTGGAGATTTTATTATGCCCATAAATATTTATAAGGGAAGGTGGAAAATACAGTATAACTCTTCTTCTGTGCAAAGAAGAATGAGACAACAGATTTTGGTGGACAGGGAGTAGTATGTGAAACACTATTTGCTATTGTTTTCTAAATTTACCATATTATGCTCCTAGTACATTATCCATAAATTTTGAATTTATAAAGGACTTTATTTCACATTTAAAATTTTATTATTTAGATATGCTTATCTCTCATTATTTCTTTTCTTGATCAATTTTTGAAAGGCATATATTAAATTATTTTTTAAATCTTAAATATATTTATTTATCAATGAATTTGCTTGCTGTTGCTTTATACAAATTAAGTTTTTCTTGTTGGAGGCAGGTAAGTTCTTAACAGTTATAAATTCTTTTTCTTTTAGCCAATATGTAACATCCCTATTTGTCACTGATACATTTTCTATTTTAACTCTATTTCAGAAACTTTGATTTTGCTGTTTCTGTTTAGCTTTGATCAATCATTTCCTAGATGTCATTTAATATATACTTTCTCAAACTTTTTAAATACTTTTAAGTATTTTCTTTTTTAGAAAATGTGTTGTTGGATCTTTTAATTTTTATAAAATCTAAAAACACATCAACTTTTAATTGACATATTCAACACATTATATTGTATTAATTGTAATACTACTTATAACTGACTATTTGCTATTTTTATTTTTTGGACTTTTTAATACATTTTCTTTTTCTACTTTCTTTTCATGCCATATTCTGCTTCTAGTTTAAAAATCATATATTCAATTTACATTCACTGATGTTCCATACATCTACCTTCATCTTCCTAGATTTATTTTTATGACAATTTGAATACGTCTTCAAAAGTGTTGTTGAAGTTTTCTTTGTGTAATAAACCTTAAAAGTATTATATAGAAGTTTGATGTTCTTAACATTTTGAAATTATTACCCTATCGTGGAGTACAGACTTAGAGTCACTTGTCAGTGGAAACATACAAAGGACCCATTATATGCGTTTATCTTGGGAAAACTGTCATGGAGGTAAGGTACCATCAGGCCACAGATTCTGGTCTAATACCTTGACCAAGTAGGAACTATCATTGTTAAATCTCTATAATGAATAAATGGCTTTCAACTCAAGAATACAAAGATTAAAACAAAGATAATGAAGTAAATCAAATGCACAGTTCTTTGAACATATTTATAATATCTGATTTAAAGTCTTTGTCTAGCAAGTCCTACACCTGTATTTCCAGTTTCTATTGACTGCTCCTTTTCTTTTCTTTTCTTCTTTGTGTGTATAAGCTATATTTTCTTCTTTCTTTGCATTCTTTTGTTTTGAAGTATGAACATTTAAAATAATACAATGTGGCAACTCTGAATATAGGGTTTTCTCTTTTTCCCAAGATTATTGTTTGTTTAGTGACTTTCCTAGACTGACTTTATAAAGCCTTTATTCTTCTTCATGGGGGGCCTCTGAAGCCCCTTTTTGCTTTTTGGTTAGCTTAGTGGACACATATATATTAGATGGTGATTTTCTTAAAAGTTTTGAACCATTACCTTATCTCCTTTTTGCCAAGTTTGGGAACACCTTGAAAATTGTGACAGTTTATAATCTGACTTAACCTTCACAGCCTGCTGCACAAATTCTCAAGGTCATCCAGAGATGGTGAAGAGCCCAGAATATGTGCATAAATTTCTAGATCCCCAGAAATCTGTTGGAGCTTTTCAAAGCCCCCATGGACATTTCTTTTCCCAGAGATTGCTTATAAATATTTTGGCTGGTGTCTTATTTCCTCCAACTGATACCATAGCTTCAAGTAGCTGAAATGTTATACTATCACTGCTAATTGTTTTTAACAAAGGCATTGGTGCTAGCACTTTTACTATTGAGAAAATCCTGAGTAAGGTCAAGTCAATAAGGCCTGAAGATAGTTTTATTCCAGAAAGGTGACTTTATTCCAAAGTCAAATAATGCCAATGCTTCATGGGTGAAATGTTTTGAAGTGTCTCAAAACTAATATGCCATCTCTCTTGGCTGAAAGGCTGCTGATATTCATAGCTACCATGGTTTCAAGACTGCTAATTTTTGAGGCTTTTTGAGGCTATCATGGACCTAGTGAGAAAGAAAAAAAGGAGGAAAAGTAAAAATGCCCCACAAAGCTTTCTCTTCTTACTGAGTTTCAGCAGCATTTTTCTTACATTAACTATCCTTGGTTTATTGCGAATGTTTCATTATTGCCAGAATTAGAAAAAGGCTGCTATTAGCAATATTCCCCATTGTTAAAGTTGCTTTTATGAAGGAATACATTTTGAAAAATCATTATTCTACCATTCCGTAGGTACTGCTCTCTCCATGAAACACTTTTAAAACAAAATCTTTAGGGCAGTGACTGTGGTTCAACAGAGTAGGGTGCCGACCCCATATGCCGGAGGTGGAGGGTTCAAATCCAGCCCCAGCCAAAAACTGTAAAAAAAAAAAAATCCAAATCTTCAATTCTGTGATGTAGCTTCAGAGAAAAGGTCATGGACTTTCTAATAATATAAGAATATAATTTTATATAAATTACCAATTTTTCTCTTTTTTATAATTTATACAAGTGTTTGTTTTCTTCTTAATAGACAGAAGACAATTATACATTTAAACATATATTAAATTTGCTATAAACTTCATTTCTGAATGATGGCAATTATGCTAGTACTCCATTTTCTAAAATTAGCTTTGGAGAAATAACAACAAAAAAGTCAGGGAGAAGGACAGAGAGGTTTTACCTGGTATGCTATCACAGTCACTTCAAGTTTGGTAATAAGAATACAGGGTAGATTGGGAGACATTTTAAATTCTACTATTGCCCATCACCATGTTCATGTGTCACATTAGAAGGTTTATTGTGCACCTGTATGCCACTGAAGTGAGACATTAACAGCGATAGGAACACTAAGAATTAATCTTTCTTTCTTTCTTTTTTCTTTTCTTTTCTTTCTTTGTTTCTTTTTTCTTTTCTTTTCTTTCCTCCTTCCTTCCTTCCTTCCTTCCTTCCTTCCTTCTTTCCTTTGCTTTTCTTTCTCTTTCTTTCTTTTTCTTTCTTTTTCTTTTCTTTTTGCCTTCCTTCCTTCCTTTTTCTTCCCTTCCTTCCTTCCTTCTTTCTTTCTTTTTCTTCTAGGACTTCTTTCTTTTCCTGCCCTTCCTTCCTCCCTCCCTCCCTTCCTCCTTCTCTTCCTTCCTTCCTTTCTTCCTTCCTTCCTTCCTTCCTTCCTTCCTTCCTTCCTTACTTAATTACTTAAATAAAAAACAACAAACATACATAATTAATTTATTATAAATTTATATATTTAAAATTATTTCAATTATTGATTTATTTAATTTAAGAAGTAAGTAAGTAAGTATGTAATTTAGTAAGTAAGGAAGTAATGAAGGAAGGAAGGAAGGAAGGAAGGAAGGAAGGAAGGAAGGAAGGAA
>CAUYRH010017350.1:0-14043 GCA_963574655.1 Perodicticus potto
TGTCATATTTTAAAGATGTCAGAAAAATAATACTTCATTTTATATGGAAGCAAAGAAAACCTCAAGTAGCCAAGACATTACTCAGAAATGAAAACAAAGCATGAGGAATCACACTACCACACGTGAAAATGTACTATAAATCCATAGTGATCAAAATAGCATGGTATTGGCACAAAAACAGAGAAGTAGATGTTTGGAACAGAATAGAGAACCAAGAGACGAATCCAGCTACTTACCATTACTTGATCTTTGACAAGCCAATTAAAAACATTCAGTGGGAAAAAGACTCCCTATTTAACAAAAGGTGCTGGGTGAACTGGTTGACGACCTGTAGAAGACTAAAACTGGACCCACACCTCTCCCATTAACTAAGATAGACTCTCACTGGATTAAAGATTTAAACTTAAGACATGAAACTATAAAAATTCTAGAAGAAAGTACAGGGAAAACTTTTGAAGGAATCGGATTGGGTGAATATTTTATGAGAAAGGCTACCCAGGCAATTGAAGTTGTATCAAAGATACACTACTGGGATCTGATCAAACTAAAAAGCTTCTGTACAGCCAAGAATATAGTAAGTATAACAAGCAGACAGCCCTCAGAATGGGAGAAAATATTTGCAGGTTATGCCTCCGACAAAGGTTTTATAACCAGAATCCATAGAGAACTCAAACGTATTAGCAAGAAAAGAACAAGTGATCCCATCTCCGAGTGGGCAAAGGACTTGAAGAGATACTTCTCTAAAGAAGACAGACCCATGGCCTACAGACATATGAAAAAATACTCACAATCCTTAATCATCAGAGAAATGCAAATCAAAACTACTTTGAGATATCACCTAACTCCAGTAAGATTAGGCCACATAACAAAATCCCCAAACCAGAGATGTTGGCATGGATGTGGAGAAAAGGGAACACTTCTACACTGCTGGTGGGAATGCACACTAACACGTTCCTTTTGGAAGGATGTTTGGAGAATACTTAGAGATCTAAAAATAGATCTGCCATTCAATCCTATAATTCCTTTACTAGGTATATACCCAGAAGACCAAAAATCACATTATAACAAAGACATCTGTACCAGAATGTTCATTGCAGCCCAATTCATAAATGCTAAGTCATGGAAGAAGCCCAAGTGCCCATTGAGCCACAAATGGATTAATAAATTGTGGTACATGTATACCTTGGAACATTACACAGCCTTAAAAAAGATGGAGACTTTACCTCTTTCATGCTCACCTGAATAGAGCTGGAACATATTCTTAGCAAAGTATCTCAAGAATGGAAGAGAAAGTATTCAATGTACTCTGCCCTACTATGAAGCTAATTTATGGCTTTCATATGAAGGCTATAACCCAAATATAGCATAAGAATATGGGGAAAGTTGCAATGGAGGGGAGAGGAGAGGATGGGTTGAGGGAGGGTAAATGGTGGGGCCACACCTAGGGTGCATCTTAGATGGGTTCTGGTGAAACTTATTAAATGCGGAATACAAATGTCTTCATACAATAACTAAGAAAATGACATGATGGCTATGTCAAACAGTTTGATGAAAATGTTTCAGATTGGATATGAAACCAGCACATTGTACCCCTTGATTGCACTAATGTAAGCAGCTATGATTCAACAATAACAAATAAATAAATAAATAAAATACAGATAGGTAGAGAGAAGTTTTGATGGGAAGGCAACCATAACATCTATTGTGATCTGTGCTAATGGTTCTCAACAAGGGGCAGTTTTGTCCTGCAGGAATCACTTGGCAGTATCTGAAATCATTTTTTATTATGATGACTGGAGGTGTTCTACTGGCATCCAGTGGGTCAAAGCCAATTCACAGGACAGTCCCCACACACAACCAAGATTTATCTGGGCCAATATCAATAGTGCTGACATTAAGAAACCTTGGTCTGTGTGATTTTAACTTATGGATTCTAGCTTGAATTAAAAAGTGATTTTATCCTCCCTCCACCCATCCTTCCCCCTCCCCTCCCCTCACTTGCCCCTTTCCCCATATTCTTGTGCTAGAATTGGGTCATAGCCTTCATATGAAAGCTATAAATGAGTTTCATAATAGGGTTGAATATATTGGATACTTTTTCTTCCATTCTAAAATACTTTGCTTAGTAATTGGTCAGACCACACCTACAGTGCATCTTAGAAGGGTACAGGTGAAACTTACTAAATGCAGAATATAAAGGTCTTAACACAATAACTAAGAAAATGCCATGAAGGCTATATTAACCAGTTTGATGAAAATATTTCAGTTTGTATATGAAACCAGCACATTGTACCCCATGATTGCACTAATGTACACAGCTATGATTTAATTTAAAAAAAGTGACTTTGTTACTCACATAGCTTAAAAAATACAGTTAAACCTGCTTTTAGGCATAATTGGATCCAGAGATTTGCAGTTTTACATAACACTTCTCCTATACTTCCTTGTAGATGTCTTGGTTGTTCCATCATCTAGATTCTCAAGCAATCTCTCTCAAAGGAGCACCAACCATCCCTGCACTCTCAGATTGTTACCTCTGGGCCACATGACATTAGTTAAGAGAAGATTACTTTCACAAAAGACAGAGGAAGCTTCTTCCTCAGAATCCACGAATAAATAGCTGTTTATTCCTTCTGCTGAGCTAGGAGTATGTGATGTATATCCTCTTACAGCAATCTAGAGCAACAATCTGGTCATTGTCACCTGTTACACCACTAGGAATAGTAGGTGAGTAATTTCAAAAGTAAAACACAGATCAAATAGCATTAAGAAGTTGGGTTTATCTCTTGGTTCTCTCTTCTATTCCAAATATCCACCTCTCTGTTTTTGTGCCAGTACCAGGCTGTTTTGATCACTATTGATTTATAGTACAGTCTCAGGTCTGGTAGCGTGATCCCTCCAGCTTTGTTTTTATTGGAGTTAGTATATTTTCTTCCCAAACTATGCTTACTCCTTTTGCTGGCTTTGTTAGAACTTACTAAATGCTATGACAATGTCATGTTCGGTGAGCTCTTTTCTGCTCACTCGCCCTTCAGCTGTTGTACATTATTTCCTTCTGAATCCAGTTAACTGTGCAATTGTGTATCTAGTAAAAGTCAGGAAATGACAGGCCTTATTCAACAATAGAAAACACTGCAACTAATCAAGAACATTTGGGACTCAGCACATTTCCTTGAAGTCAGGCTGTCACATGTGGATATGATGTCATGTGGATGGGCCAGAAGTTGCAGTCCCCTCACCTCACAGCTTCCTTATGGGACTTGCTGAGACATATCAGGATGAACAGCAAACAAGTCTTTGGCTATTGGTGTATGTGACAGTAGGTGTGTGTCACACAAAGTAAGCGATAGAAAGGAGCTTGGGGATCAACCAGTTCTGCCCCCTCATTTTACAGAAGCAGGAGCCGAGACCAAGGGAAATAAAGGGGCTTGTCCAGTCACACAGCTGCCAGGGAATTGCTGGGACTGGAACCCACATCTCTTGACTCCCATTTAGGGTGCTTTCCATTTTCTACCTCCCCCAGAAGTTGTTAAAAATCATTTTTTGGAGGGCTCTAGACCAGAGCCAGGACTTAATCCAGGAGGTTAGTGGGCTCCATGATTTAGGCCCACTCAGCCTCCCCAACCTCATCTCTGGCTATTCTGTGTTCTCTGCCTGGTTGCTCTATAGCTTATTCCTACCTGTAACTGTACAGGATCATGCCTGGCATCCTCTCTTCTCCCTGCCCTTGGCATCCTTCAAGTACTTGTCCATAGAGCAGCGATCTTCAACAGATGTGCCCTGAGAGGACTTTAGTTGTGCCACAAAAATCTTTAAACATCATTCATTAAATTATTTTTGAAAGAAGTTAAAAGCGCTGTAAGCATATTCTTTTTTACTTGTTTTTATCAATATAATTTAAGTGTAGCCTGGAATTTTAACTATAGGTTCAAATGTGCCATGAGATAAAAACATTGAAAAATACTGCCTCAGAAGCTGAGTAAACCTCTTACATACCACAGCTAACTAGCATTATTCTCTCCCTTCTTAGTTTTTGTAAGATCTGTGGTCTGCACAAATACAACTTCGGTTTGATTATATGCTGCCTTTTTGTTTGGAATGTTTCAGTTGTACAAGTCACTGAGCAAGTTACTTACTATCTCTGTGCCTCATTCAATTTATTCACTAATGAAAAAAAAGAGTTGGTTTCATGTCTGTGGGATGCTTCTATCTCTAACATTCTATACCTCCATAAGATTTTAAAGTCCTCAAGGAAAGGGACTATTTCTTCTGTAATTTTTCTTTCTTTCTTTCTTTTTTTTTTTTTTTTTTTTTGAGACAGAGCCTCAAGCTGTCACCCTGGGTAGAATGCTGTGGCATCACAGCTCACAGCAACCTCCAACTCCTGGGCTCAAGCGAGCCTCCTGCCTCCGCTTCCCAAGTAGCTGGGACTACAGGCGCCCGCCACAATGCCCTGCCATTTTTTGGTTGCAGCTGTCATTGTTGTTTGGTGGGCCCGGGCTGGATTCGAACCCACCAGTTCAGGTGTACGTGGCTGGCGCCTTAGCCCGTTGAGCCACAGGTGCCAAGCCTGTAATTTTTCTTTTCTTTTTGTTTTTTTTCTTAACCTTGTAATTTTTCTTCAATCCCTTTAGCCTAGTGGTTCTCAACTGGAGATAATTTTCTTCCTCAGGGACATTTAACATTTGGAGATATTCTTTGTTGTCACAGCTAGAGAAGGAAGTGCTGCTGGCATCTAGTGAGTGGCTAGGAGAAGCCAAGGATGATGTTAAACATTCTATAACACAAGACAGCCCTGCACAAAAAAGGGATTTTCCATCTCAAAATGTTGATAATGGCAAGGATAAGAAACCCTGCCTTCATCTCTAGCCCAATACCATAGGCACAGAGTAGACACTGAACACTTTCATCTTCCAGCCAAAGAGCACTCACAGAAGGACTGCTGCTGGCCCTGGAGCTGTCGTGAGAAATGAGAAGTAAGTGCTTACGCACAATTAATGCCAAGTCCCCTGTTTTTCCTCAGCCAAGAAGAAGAGGTGGGAGTAAAGAAGGAAATGTTGGGTGGATGAAAATTGAGCGCTGAGAAGTTATTTACTTTGTAGGAGGTGTCAATTTAAATAGCTCATTTTTTAGATATTTCTAGGGGAACAGCTTGTAATTGTGGTAAATAGTGGTAATAACTTTGGAACTCATGAAGGAAAGCTGTGGGAATTATGATGTGTATTGTCAAGAAGATTTGTGTTTATTCTTAGCTTCCCTTGAAATAACATCTGGCCGGATAAAAGTGGCTTTAATTTATACAAGAGGCAAGTAATTAGGTCTCATAGGCTCTCAACAGTGACCTCCAAACAAGGATCATAGGCTCTTTTTTCAGTCTCCTATGCAGAGTTTCCTAAGGATGATAGACAACTATATGCTTTTAATGACTCTTCCAGCCTCCACCATGGCCATGGTCCCAAAGACCTCCCTCGTCGTGCCATGCCTGTCTTTCTCTTGTAGGTTGCAAAATTCAAGAAAGCCAATTCATTATTTCTTTGCTTCTCTCCCCTTTACCCTCCATCACTTAATAAATATAATAAGAACTATCCTAGACAGCTCCCCATAACATTGGGATTGGAGGGAAAATCCATTACCCAAAAACTCTCTTGAGATGAACATCATTCTCAGCCTCTCCAAAAACTTGGCAGGAGATTCCATTGTTAGTTCTCCTGGCTACCAAAGGTAATTGGCAAGATTTCTGTTTAGATTTCTTTTGGGGAAGAAATGCTTAAATTAAACATTGAAATTCATGAGAATATTTCAGTTCCTTGTAAATGCTTTTAAGCACAATTACTCTGAGTGAGGTATTATTTTGTGGCTCCACAGTGAGTCCTGAAGGGGACTTCCAACAGTTCATTTCGGGAGTTCTCTGGGTCCACGGTCAAGTGCAGTGTGCATCACATAACAGCTGAAATAGGGACATGAGCTTATGAATCACTTTTTTATAGTTTAAATGCTTCTCTGTTACATAAGATTATAAACTGGGTCTATAGAAAAATGAGTTCTTTTCAGCAAGTAGGGGAATTGAAGCACCTCATTATATTTTTTCAAACTTTTCTGTAAATGTTTTTAGAAAGATATTCTGGGGCAAAAGCTCAATGTCAGTTGTGGAGCTAGCATAGAAATCTACGTGTAACAGGAATTTGGTAAATGAGTATCTTTACTGCTGCTGTGTTTCTTGTGAGGGGAATGCATGACATCTCTTGGCTAAATGATCCAGAAAAAACATGACAAGGGGTATGAAAAGAAAGCACCCATAATGACCACACATTTTGTGGCCCAGTCACCATTTCTGTTAGTTTGGAATTTTGTTTTTGTACCCATTCTTCAAGGCTGTCTTTTCTACCTTCCATCTGTAAAGAAGTGAATGTGAGAAATTTGAATTACGCTATAACCTCCTTGGAGATCAGTGCACTGGAGGGCATCCACTTGAGATTGTTTTTCTTCTTCCCCCTTTTGTGTGTACTTAAAAATACAATGACCACAAAGGCAAGACAGCTCTATGTTTGATCTCTGCTTTTACTTTCATACTTTTTTGTGTTTGCTTGGCTGGGTACAACTGAGGCTGGTTTAACAAGAAGCTACTAATAAATCTCAAAATGGGTAAAGATGAGTAAACTCTTACTCTGAAGGCAGGGTTTGTGGAAGAGCAGAGAAAGAGATCATCTCTGCATTTTATGAGAATGCATTATTTAGAAAGGGTCTATTTGAAAGTTCTCCTGATTCCTTATATAGAAAGATGGGAGGTAGTAGGTAGTAGCTTAACTCATTAAGGAAATGAGTTTGCTTACTAGTTGATTTGTGAGCATCTTACTGTCATTCTGTTCTTTCCCTGAGGAAAGAGGATAATAACTTTTGCAAATAACATGAAGAAGCATATGGTAGGCAGAATTCTAAGATGAACCCCAAGATTCTAGATCCCCCACCAATTAAATGCTTTACATAATAAATATGTAGGACTATGAGTATATAGAGCTTACCTCTGCGATTAGGGTATGTTAAATGGCATAGTTTACTTTAAGAAAGAGAGATGATATGACTACTGGAGTGAATAACACAAGTCCTTTAAAATAAGAGTTATTTTCTCTAGCTGGTGTCCAACAAGGAAGGTAGAGATTTGAAGCAGAGGAATTTGATACATTATTGCTGTCCTAAAAATGGAAGGGGCCACATGTAAGGGATGTGGGCAATCCCTAAGAACAGAAAGTGGTCCCCAGCTGGCAGGTTTGAGTTCTAAAACTGTAAGGAAATGAATTCATCCAACAGTCAGAGACCCTAACCCCTAGAGGAGAATGCAGCCCCACCTTGATTTTAGCCATGTGAGACCCTGAGAAAAGAATCCCGTATGTCCTTGCTTCTGAGTTATGAAAATTACGAAATCATAAATATGTTTTAAGCCAATAAGTTTGTGGTCATTTGTTACACAGCAATAGAAAATCAATATGAAGCAGGAGAAAATCACTGGGAGAAGAAAGCTAAGTAAAAACAATATCCTCATATTTAGTTCTAAAACATTTTAGGACAAGTCAGTTTTATGTGTCAATTTAGCTAAGTTAAGGCACTCAGTTGATTGGCCAAACCCTAGTCAAGATGTTGCTGTGAAGGTATTTTGTAAATGTGATGAAAATCTGTCATCAACTGACTTTAAGTAGAGGAGATTACCCTTTGAAGGAACTAAAAATATTTTATCCCAAAATATATTCCTTTGACATATTTTGAGATGGCTGCCAAAAGGCCAGCAAATAAAAGTACCCTGAAAAATTGTCAGTAATACTGATTCCCTAGCCTCCTACCCACCAAACCATTCTTAAAAACCCTAATCTCTAGCCGGGCGTTGAGGCAGGCGCCTGTGGTCCTAGCTACTTGGGAGGCTGAGACAAGAGTATTGCCTAAGCCCAAGAGCTGGAGATTGCTGTGAGCTGTGACACCACAGCCCTCTACTGAGGGTGACAAAGTGAGACTCTGTCTCTAAAAAACCCCCCCCCAAAACAAAAGAAAACCCTAATCTCCACATTCTTAGGAAAATGGATTTGAGAAATTTCTCCTTCTCCTTGGAGCACCCTGTGATACTAAGCTCTTTCTTTATTGCAACCTTTGCGGTTTCAATGAATTGGCTTCCGCTTGAGCAAAGGCCCACAAACCTGAGTTGGGCAGTAACATTATCTCTTATTTTGTATTAATCAATTTGCTTCATGTTAGTGATTTTCAAGCCTCCAGGGAGCCAAGGGCACCCCATGCCTCCATAATGTGGGTAGGCTTCACCAGTCAGTTGAAGGTTTTAAAAACAAAAACTGAGGTTTCCCAGAGAAGAAGGAATTCTGAAAGACAGTCACGTCAAAATCCTGCTTGAGTAACCAGCATGCTGATCTACCCTATGGATCCTGGACTTGCCCACACAATGATATTACCCATTTCCTGGAAATAAATAAATAAATCTTGACCCTCTTGGTTCAGTTCCCTGGAGAATTTTGACTGATACAGTCATAAATCCATTGCTCTTGGGCACCACATAGATGGCTGAGGTGTGTTGGGAGTTAAATTGAATAGTGCCCTCTCAAAGGTGGCAACTCAGACATTGTGCCAGAAGTCATGACCAGCCAGAAATACAGGCCTGGTCTTTTGTTTTTTTGTTTATTTTAAAGCCAGAAACTCAGAATTTTATACAAAATTGCCTGAGTTCTAAATATAGGCTATTAATTAGAAACATATCTTTTTAAAGCATCATGTTAAAGCACTATCATGAAATAATCAGACATATCCCAAATATGCATCATTTTATAAGACACACTGAAATGATCCCTTTAAGTATAGTAAAAGACATTAAAAAAAAAAAGACCAGGACTGAGAGACTACTGTAGATTAGAAAGATTAAAAGGGATTAGCACATGAAGTGTAATAATATCTATAACTTACTTAGAAATTCCTCTCTCTCTTTTTCTCTACAAAAACACACATAGTAAAATGTTAATGATTGAATGCAGATACCAGGTATATATGCTTATGGCCTTATTCTTTGTATTTTACTGTACGGAAATATTTTATAAGTAATTTTTTTAAGAGCCATCAAATAGAGTAGACCACACACAATATGCAGTAGGTTCCAGTTTGCAGTTTGCAAATTTTACCACATTCTGCATGTCCAAAAGGGAATTTCAGGAAGAACCAATAAAGGGAAAAAGGAGGCTGGGTGTGTCTTCCTGTTCACCAGGTTGGGGAAACTGCTTCTGTGGACTCCGTGAAGGGTCCAGCCCAGGACACCAGGATGGGGCCACCTGGAGACTGGTGTGGCTTCCGCAGCAGGAAGGATAGGTGTGAAAAGGCTTGGGTAGCAGAGATCTGGTCCCATGATTCCTGAACTCTGGAGAGCTGGATTCAGAGCCAGAATTTGCGTAGGTGGGCACCTCCTCACCCAGTGCCCCAGCGGCTGCCATTCTGTTCTCCCTTGCTAGCCCTGAGTCCTGTGTGAGCTCTGGTGGATAGTGGTGGCCCTCAAGAGGGTGAAATGACTTCCAAGAAGGGCTCTGAGGTACAGCAGCCTGCCCTTAGGGACCCAAAGCAGGCCATCTGCCTAGGAAACAGGATGAAGACTAATAGAGCTTATTACTCCCCACCCCCAGGAAGCCACCACCCCAGACACATTTCCAAATCGTGGAGTACCAATTTCTAGAGACATTTGCACGTGGAGCAAATCTGTTTAAATGCCCAGTGCCCAGACAGTTGTTGGCTGGTTAGGAAAGAGCAAAAAGTTTAAAAATGAATATAGGGATCAGGGTCTCCACCAAACCCTCTGCTGGAGTTGTTCTTCACCTTAAAACATTCATTGCAGAGGTACTGCTGTCCCTCAGTGACCCTCAACCCCCTACCACATCTTTGCTACTGCAGATGTGGTTCCTCATGCTCATCAGGTTCCCCAGCTCGTTTCCCTCCACTTACTCCAGGCTGCCACTGTTGTGTCTTCACTTGTCCAGAAAAAGTTCCACAAAGCTGTTAGGACCAATGTGAGGCCCTTATGGAGGTCTCCTTTAAATGAATGCAGATGTATCCATTTCACAGCTGGTTTGGGCTAAACTAATGTATTTGTTTCCTACTTCTATTGTAACAAATTACCACAAATTTAGTGACTTAAAACACATTTGTTATCTTATGGTTCTGGAGGTCAGAAGTCCTAAATCAGTTTCCGTGGGCTAAAGCCAAGGTGTTGGCAGGGCTGAATTCCTGCTGGAGGCTCTAGGGGAGAATCTGCTTCCTTGCCTTTTCCTGCTTTGGAAGATCACCTGATTATGGGGATCACAGCCCCTTCTTCCATTTTCAAAGCCAATAATCAAACATCTTCATATCTCTCTCTGACCCTAACTCTCTGCTGCTGTCATCACATCTTCTCCTCTTACTTGGACCCTTTCTTTTGCCTTCCATCTGATAAGGAGCCTTGTAATTACATTGGCATAACAAGGTAATGCAGACTTTAAAATTTATTATTAATAATAATGTTACCATCTCAATAGCTCCAGTTATATCTGCAAAGTTCCTTTTGCTATATTAAGTAACATACAGAAATAGACATTTTTGGAAGACACTATTCTGCCTACCACAACTAATGTTTGGGCTGGATAATAACACTAGAATCAGGGCTTTTATTCTTTTGTTTGTACTAATTTTTGAATGGTGACACATTCAGCTGATTTTTAAAGAAACCACCTACATAGTCCTTTCCGTCCAGCATCTCAATCTCCTTTGGTAACTTCAAATTTTTTTACTTGTTTTGCCAGAACTATTCTTTCCAATTTCTAAGCTTTAACCTTCTTCTTCCCTACCCAATTATTAACTAAATTATCCTTTATTTTTCTTTTTGTACAAATTTCATGTATAAAATTCATTAATAATTTGACTACTTGGATAAAATAAGATTGAGAATTTTTTAAATTAATCTGTGTAAACAGATTCCACAGTTTGCATTTGTAAAGTTCAAGTCCAACTTGTAGGTGTGTCCCCATCCAGGTAGCCTGCCATATACCCATGTAATGTATTCGTTGGGTGGAAATTTACCTAACCTCTTCACCCCTCCTCCCTACTTGAATTTTATTGAGTTTTTCTCTCAAGTGAGCATGTAAGTGTTAATCTACTAATTTCAGTTTAGTACTGGGTATGTGTGCTGTTTGTTTTTCCATTCTTGTGATACTTCACTTTAGAAGAATGGTCTCTAATTGATTGAGATTTTTTTAAAAATGTATGATCATGAGCCACATAATGACATTTTGGTCAGTAATGGACCACATGTATGACAGTTACATAAGATTGTAATGCACATTTTTACTATATCCTATGTTTGGATATGTTTAGAAACGCAAAATACTTGCCATTGTGTTAAAGCTGCCTACGGTACACTGTATAGGTTTGTAGCAATAGGCCATACTATATAGCGTAGATGTGTAGTTGATTTCTAGGTTTGCATAAGTACCATCTAGGTTTGTGTAAGTACACGCTATGATATTCACACAATAACGAACTTGCCTAACGATGCATTTCTCAAAATGTGTTCCCTTTGTTAAGCCATGATTAAACATGGCTGTATAATCATTGGTGAAAGACCAGTGTTTAATAAAAATCTGTCAAAAGTGTGTATATTTGCCATATATTTTGAGGTAGACATGTGTTATAAGTAAATAATACAGTAGCTTTAGTTTTTTTCACTACAGTGAAGGATGCAATACTATCCTTGCAAAGATAAAAGCCAACTTGATACTTTGACATTTTTCAGATAAATAAAATTTTTGAATTTTCAGTCCAAACTCTAACTCCAGATCAACTCTAACAAAGCTTACATACCTGTCTTTCTTTTTAACCCTATAAATAATTGTTTGCATATGGTAAAATATAAATACCTATTTTAGTAAGTGAGAGGGACTATTTTCTGTGAGACATATTTCTTTTTCAGAGTCTCTTACCTATTTTTAGAAGTGAAATGCAAGGTCTTCCACTTACTGTAAGCAGTGATGTCCATACATTCAGGCTGGGTATACTGGGGGAGAAAAGGGAAATTCCTACCAGAGTTGCTTTTCCCAAATTGAGTATTAGCACAAATTATCTTCCCAGTTTGTAAGTTACTATTGACTATGGTTTTTTTTTTTTAGTTCATATATCTCTTTGTCCTTGTTATAAATCATTTTTGTGGTTTCCTTGGAATTTGAATTAATCTAAGATAAAGTGTTGTTGAAACATTTGGCAGAAATTCAGGAAGTGACCCTTGAGGATTTTAGTATGTGTAAATCCATGAAAGTTATGGTAAGAAAGAGTATTTGGGGCATGTGGCAGAACAGTTTTGCCATTTTTCAGCTATCTAAAAACAGTGCCTGGAATCTATTCAGGAATTTAAATGTGTTCATTTTTAAACAGATACAATTTTTACATGATTTGCCTTCTTTTTTGTAATCCCACCTCTCCATCCTCACAAATATATTGACACTCTACACACCCTCTCCCAAACACAGCTAAGAATGAATGAGATTCAACTTTATTTCTTTCAGAGTAGATTGCCAAAGGTCTCATCACTGGTCTGGAATGCAGAATGGGAGAAGAGCTGCTCCTTAAGAAAATTATGATAAGACCTTAGCCAGCACACACTTAAGAAAGTATCCACGTGTCTTAGAGAGCTATTTTTCCAATAAGGCTCGTTTGATAACTAATTGTTATTTGGACTTGGGGAAGATATGACAAAACAAAGAGGGAAGCATAATCTCTGCAAAGTGGGAATTCCATTTCTTCTTATTTATTTATTGGTGGGGATTCAATCCCTTCTGAAACAGTGGTAAGAAATAAGATCCCATTAGGGTAATTGGCAGTACGATTTCTCATTCACTCACTCATGTGGATATTCATATTGAAGAAGGAGTGGGTAAGAGCTCTTTTCAAAAATTAGGGGGGGAAAGTTAGATCCCTATATTCAGGCCATCCTGTGGTAAACTCTAGATGAATGAATGACTTATATGAAGACAACAGTGAAAATTCAGGAGGATGTATATTTTTATCATTAGGAGATAGGAAAGGTCTTGTAAGCATAAGATAACACCAAAGAAAAACCTAAAAGAAAAGAGCAACAGATTTGACCACATGAAAATGTAAAATATCAGCTCGGCACCCATAGCATAGTGGCTACAGTGCCAGCCACATGCACCAAGGCTGGAAGGTTCAAGCTCGGCCTGGGCCAGCTAAACAATGACAACTGCAACAATAACAACAACAACACAAAATACCTGGGTGTTGTGGCAGGTGCCTGTAGTCCCAGCTACTTGGGAGGCTAAGGCAAGAGAATCACTTAAGCCCAAGAGTTTGAGGTTGCTGTGAGCTGTGATGCCACAGCACTCTACTGAAGGCAACATAGTGAAACTCTGCCTCAAAAAAAAAAAATTTTTTTTTTTTAAATATCTACATGAGGCCAGGAACAGTGGCTCACACCTGTAATCCCAGCACTTCTGGGAGCCCAAAGCAGGTAGATGGCTTGAGCTCAAGAGTTTGAGTATTGCCTGAGCAAAATCAAGACCTCATCTCTGCTAAAAATAGAAAAAATAGCCAGGCATGGCATTGGATGTCTGTAGTCCCAGCTACTTAGGAGGCTGAGGCAAGAGGTATTGTTTGAGCCCAGGAGTTTGAGTTTGCTGTGAGCTATGATGGCAAAGCACTCTAGCCTGGGGCAACAGAGTAAGACTGTCTCAAAAAAGAAAAAAGAAAAATCTACGTGACGAAATATACCCTAAACAAGGTTAAAGGACAAGTGAAAGGTGGGAAAAATATTTGCAGCATACATAGCAGATCAAAGGTTTATATTTCTTTCTCTTTTTTTCATTAAATCATAGCTGTGTACATTAGTGTAATCAAGGGGTACAATGTGCTGGTTTCATATACAATCTGAAATATTTTCATCAAACTGATTAACATAGCCTTCATGGCATTTTCTTAGTTATTGTATGAAGACATTTGTATTCTGCATTTAGTAAGGTTCGCCTGTACCCT
>CAUYRH010017353.1:0-14368 GCA_963574655.1 Perodicticus potto
GTTCATTGTCCCTAATTATCAGAGAAATGCAAATCAAAACTACCCTGAGATATCTCCAAACCCCAGTGACAATGGCCCACATCACAAAGACTCAAAGCTGCAGATGCTGGAATGGATGTGGAGAGAAGGGAACACTTTTACACTGCTGGTGGGACTGCAAACTTATACAACGTGTATGGAAAGAAGTATACAGAATCCTCAAAGAACTCAAACTAGACCTCCCATGTGATCCCTCAATCCCATCTACCCGGAAGAAAAATATTTTATCATAAGGAAATTTGCACTACACAGTTTATTACAGCTCAATTTATAGTCACCAAATTGTGGAAACAACCTAAATACCCACCAACCCAGGAATGGAATAACAAGCTGTGGTATATGTATCCGTGGAATACTATTCAGCCACTAAAAGGGGTGGTGACTTTACTTCTTTAGTATTAACTTGGATGGAGTTGAAATACAGTCTTCTTAATAAAGCATCACAAGAAAGCAAAAATCCAGTGTACTCAATTCTGATTTGAGGACAATTGATGCTCGTACACGGTGGGGGTAGGGAGTGGGGGAAGGGAGAGAGGGAAGGGTGGAGGGGGTGGGGACATCTCTTGGGGACACTATTAACAGAGGGACTTCACCCAGCAAACGCAAGCAGTATATCCTGGCTCATTTATATCCTCAATTTATTGCCCAACAATAAAAAAAAATAAAAAAATAAAAAAGGGGTCTCCTTCCTGAGAGAAGGTAAACAGCCTTTTTCCCCTGAAGATTTTTAGGAAATATTTGTTTAATTTCTTCTATTTTAATCTTTTTTCCTCAAACAATCTCTTGCATTTCTAGTTTTTTTTTTTAATTTTTTTTTATTAAATCATAGCTGTGTACATTAATGCAATCATGGGGTACAATATATACAGTTTTATATACAATTTGAAATATTTTCATCAAATTGGTTAACATAGCCTTCATGGTATTTTCTTAGTTATTGTGTTAAGACATTTATATTCTACATTTAGTAAGTTTCACCTGTAACCTTCTAAGATGCACATTTCTAGTCCCAACAGGTTACTTTTAAAATATAAATTATAATTTAATTATGATTTCACGGGAGCAGATTTTATTTCTAACGACACATACTAATTTAGATACTGAAGTTTAAGCTGTGAGCTAAATTCTTCTGGATTTCCCTGGAATTAGAACCATCTGAGAGTAGGGACAGTTTCGCTCTGACAATAGCATCCCTGTTCCTTTTCATTTCTTTTCTCGTCTTACTGGCTGCTCAGTACTTCAGTATGATGCTGAAGAGAAGTGGCAGAGCAGACCTGCCTTTTCTTAAATTAGAGGGGATGCTTCTTCTGTTTCGCCACAGGTTTGTTTTGTTTCAGTGAAGACTTTGTGTCAGGTGCGAGGATGTCTTTTTCTGTTCCTACTTCCCTGAGGCGTCTCCCATGTGTGAACACTGAACTTTGTGAAATGGCACTCAGCTATTAAGGCAGCCACATGGTCCTTCCCCACTTAACCTGCTAAAATAGTGAAATCTGCTCATTTTCTAATGTTAAACTATCTTTGCATTTCTTGGAAAAAGCCAGATTTGGTCGTAATATATTCTCATTTTGCTAAATTCAGTTTATTAATATTTTATTTAGGATTTTTGTATCTGTGTGTATGAGTGTGGCTTATGTTTCTTTTTGTATTACTATCTACTTTTGTAATTGAATTAATATTATCCTCATAGAATTAATGAGTTGGGAATATCTTTTTTTCTTTTCTCTGTTACTTTGGAAGACTGTATTTAATTAAAATGATTTGTTTCTTAGGTGTTGGGAAATTGTGGCCATAAAACTGGGCATGGTACCTTTTGTGGGAAGTTTTTTTCCCTCTTGCTTGTTTCTTATTTTTCATTTTATTTTAAAAATATTCTACAGACTGTAAGATGTTTGGAGTGGCAGCGGACACACAGGTGGGAAGCTATGGGACTGGGTGGGGGCAATGTCTCTGCTTTAGCCCCAGCCCTAGGCTTTCTCCTGGAAGAGAGACAGGTGGTCATGTCCATGTTCATGCATCATGGGAGGTAAGAGCTGCCAGCCTCTTTGGGGAGCTCCTTAAAATTAAGTTGGTGACTTGGGGGGGTCCTTGAAGATCTTGATGGGATTTTCATCTGACCCACATGTGTTAGCCGTGCTCAGGATGCCAGCACACCTGCCCTTGTCACCTGTGGGGAATGGATCAGACTCCTCAGGTCCACCCCATGGCCCTCTCCTTACATGCACGTGTTGTCCAAATTCAGACCTCGTCCCCCTGCTCTCATCTCCGGAGACCCTTTCCTTTGATATAGCTATGTGTTCTCCCAGCTCCAGGTGGCACCACAGTCTGTGAAAAGGGAATGGACACTGGATTGGGTACTGCCCAGCCTACTCATCTGGCGGTGCCTGGCACCCTGAATTGCTTAGACTCCTAAGTACTCAGGCCCCCTAGAGGCCAGTGGCAGAAAGGCATGGTGGCACAGATCTGGGCATCAGCTCTGTGAGTGGAGGGGGCGGGAGGGAAAGATTTCACGTTCATGTTTATAAGGTACTGCATCATGTTTGATAGCTTTTCTTGAGTTTATGCCTGGTTGATGGAGATTTACTGTTTCGTTTGACTTAAATGAAATTTATTTTTTTTCGACTCATTCGCCACTTGCGTCAATTTTATGACTCGAGTGTAAACATTCCAGTTGTGTTATGGGGACTGTGCTTGTCCAGCTTGAACACACTCAGAATAAGAGACATCACTCCACGTAAGTGGATTTGCTGGGGCTCAGCATATGATTTTAAGGAAAGGGCTGTTTCTGATGTACAAATGCCAGGTGAGTGGCAGGGGGGGCTTTGCAAACCGCCCTTCAGATAGAGCAGGTTTTGAGCATGACCCAAATTTATATGTCAGGTTCCCTGGAAATCTGAAAATAGTCTTATTTTACTGAGCCTGAAACACATAAAAATAGCATCTAAATAAATCTAGAAGGTATACTTAGTAAGCTAATGAAATCAACGTCTTGTGTGTCTGGCTTATGGAAGGAGTCACGTCACCTTAGACTGCAGTTTCTCGGCT
The DNA here is from genome assembly GCA_963574655.1 of Perodicticus potto. Taxonomy (NCBI): domain Eukaryota; kingdom Metazoa; phylum Chordata; class Mammalia; order Primates; family Lorisidae; genus Perodicticus; species Perodicticus potto. Next base: position 3,082 of record CAUYRH010017353.1, read on the forward strand.
TGGCCACCATTGCCATTTGGGGGCAGGTCATCGTTGTTGTAGGGCTCTCCTGTGCATTGTAGGACGTTGAGCAGCATCCCTGGCCTCTGCCCATTAGATCCCAGTAACCTCTTCCCACGGTTGTGACAAACAAAAATATCTCCAGCCATTGCCAGTGTCTGGGTGGGGGCAGAGGAGTGCAGCATCCCCTCCAGCGGAGTCTGGACCCATCCAAACTATGGAGAATGGAAGCGGATGAGACAGAAAGAGACCTACACAGGCACATGACTTCTGTGAACCTTCCTGAACCTTCCTGCCAGTAAACTGGGTCCAAGAAATATCCTTAAGCTTTGGCCAGCTTCCTTCCTCTTGGGGAGAAGCAATAGAAGGAGGAGGGGAGGGAGGCAGGCAGCAGACAGCTGCTTTCAGTTCCCCGTGCTCGGGGTCGGCCTGGAGGAGGGATCCAGAGGATGGTCGCGCTGTACACGTCCTGACTTCGTCCAGAGGCTTCCAGCAAAGAGATGGGATGCTCAGAGTTGGTGGAAAGTAAAACTTACTCCCTTTTGTCCAGGAGGCCTTCATATGCAAATATTGGAGGGGGGGACGGGAAGTGAATTAAAAAAGGGTCAGTGTTTGGGATGAGGTGCTCCTTTTGTCACCTGACCTGTGCTGCCTCTTGCCAGCGTCAAGACCTCACCTGCCAGAGGTGTGTGACAAGAATCGTCTGCATTTACAAAGGGACAGAATCAGGTGGCAGGCAGCAAAGCTTATTTCAGCTCAGCAGCCTCTCAGGGTTCCAAAGTTCACAGGGAAATTCATACACCTAAAAGTAGGATTGTGAGTTGTGAGCTCAGAAAAGAAAAAGCTAGTAGACGTTGGAAGGGGGGCTTCCTTAAGGATTTATGTTTTTCAGGTGAATTGGTGGTGGTAGGGATAGTGTTTTGTGTCTTAGCTGCTTTTGAGAAGTCCATGGCCCAAGACCTCAGTTCTTCTACTAGAACTGAATGTCTTTTCATAAACTGGCTCAAGGTGATGTTAGATTTTCAAAGTTTCTTTAATAATAAAAATATTCAAAATTCCACTTGTAAATATTTATTACGGAGATGAACTATAATATGTGAGATCACCTTATCTCTCAGCCCGAGTTTATGGGTCACGTTCCTAACCTAACATGTGACCTGGGATCTGTAGTAGGCACTAAATATCGTGTATACATCTGTTGTTCTTCAGATTGTCCTAAAAAGAACTCTCCCTTTCCTGGCAGGACTTAAAGTGTTTGCACATGTTGTTTCAGCCCAGCTAGATGGGGACCTATCTGCCTTCTGTGTTAGATTCCAAGGAAGGAAGTCAAAAGCCGGCAGCAGCCTGTGGCAGGCCTTCCCAGAGCCGGCGAGTCTACAGCTAGTAGAAATTCTGCTGGCGTGCCCGCCCTTGTTCTTTGAGTGGCAGAATGGACAATATAGATAGTTTTATATTTTTATTTGTAATTCATGAGAACATAGTTATGAGCGCTATTTTTTAGTCTTTTTTCTGGCACCACAGGTTTAAAGCTCCTTGTTTCTGTGAGGTTAATTCCATTGGGTCCAGTTCTCTAACCTGACCTGGCAGGAGCTGCTTTTCAGTGATGTTCTTTCTGTGAGATGGGCCAGCTGTTTTGTGTAAGTGCGGCAGTGAGCCTCTTGGAGCTCTCAGACAGGTTCTGGGCCTGGCTCATCCTTCTAGCCTGGTCCCCAGTCCCACTTGTTTATAGATGACTTCCGGCCTCAGTGGGTGTCAGCATCATGCCACCCCAGGGTTTCCTCAGACTCAGTCTCCTGTTTTTATTAGTAACTGTGCCTCAGCAGATGTCTGACAAGAAGCCCCAAAGACCTCAGTCTACGTCTGGTGTGACATTGTATCCCCCAAATTCATACCCATCTTCCCAGGTGGCTGACGCAGACACGGCGCAGGGTCGTTTTGTTGCAGGGGAAGGTCAGTTTGTGCTGGAACATTGGCTTGTCCTCAGGTTTGCTTGTTTAAGATCCTCCCGGTCAGGGATGTATATGAACTTACAGGTGTAGAGTGGGGAGGCCTCTGTAAATAATTGATTGAACCTGAAATTTCAGCATTTATCTTGATAGTCTGACCTTCCTAGTGACAGTGGAGGCATTTTCTCTTCATGTATTGTCAAGCTCATTCTTCATCTGTTTGTCCAGAAATGTTCCCAATCTTGATTTAATAATTGAAAATCATGCAATTTGCTTGTTGGCCTCTGAGCCCCTTCTTTCCATTAATTCTCATTGTAAAATTACATTGTGGAAGTAATCTAACACTGCAAATTCAGCAAAGATGGGGGAGTGTTCTTGCCAGTCAAGGGTTTTTTTTACTAGGTTGCTGACATAATTCAGCCAGTTACTCATCAGAGTAAATGTCAGCTGCTGTCACCAAAATTTAGGTACCTTGCGCATGAACGTGAAGAGACTGAAAATTATGGAGCTGTTTGTAAGGGAAGCCCTATTGGAATAACCAGGAATTCTACTTCCTGTTGTCCACCAAGTTGGATTTAGGAGGAAGGGTTGATCCTTTGGCCACTAAGGAAGAGCCGCACTTAGTCCCAGGGCTTTGATGCCATTTTCAATACCTCTTTTCCTCCATCCTGCCCGCTTCCTGCCAGACACCTGCCACATTGCTGTTCGCTTCTCGTGGTAATTAGTACCATTTGTTGCACTTTTGCTCAGTGCAGACAAGGGAGATGGGGACAAAATGCTTTCTAAAGATGTTAATTACTTGTAAGAGGCCAGAGAAACTTTCCTTGGAGTTGATGTTATCTTCCCTCAAGAGGGAAAGGGAATGCTGGGGACAGGTTGAGGGGTTACATTTGTGCATTCCAGGAGTCTGCAAGGACAGTGTGGACTCCTGGGAGCTGGGGCCTGTGACCGTGGGGAATGACAGTGTGACAATGTGGCCCCTTGCAGACTGCCATGGTGAGACACTGGATACAGGACCCAGGCCTTGGCCACCGAGCCTGGAGGCCTGGTCAGGGCCAGCAGGTGGGACCTCCCGAGCTGCATGCTGGATTGTGGGTGGGGGTGAGACTGTGCAGTGGGGATCCAGCCCTGAGAGAAGACAGGGTGAGATGACTCAGGAGTCCAGATGTGGGCCTGGGCAGGATCTCATGGGGGTCCTGGGGGTGGGTGTGGGATCCCTACAGGTAAAGCAAGGGGAGGGAAGTGGAGCAAGACTGAACGCAGGTGGAGGTCAGGTCTCGGAGGACTTTCGTCCCACCTTGAGGAGGCTACTTGGCCCTGCAGGGGAGGGGCAGCCCTGGTAGAGTTTTACTGAGATGCTCATATACCAGAGTTCGCCCACTAGAAGCGTCCAGTCGGATGCCCTGGAGTATGTTCAGCTGTGCAGCTGTCACCACAAAGAGAGCCCTGTTTTCAGCTGTCACTCCCCCGCCGCCCCCATCCTCCCCAGCCCTGAGCAGCCAACGTTACTCTGTTAAGTATTTTCTGAGTCTCTGGATTTCCCTGTTCTGGCCAGTTCGTGTAAATGGAGTCACACAGCCTGTGATCTGCTGTGACCGGCTTCTTTTCCTGAGCGTCACGACCTCAGTGTTCATTACTGGGACTTTTTCTTTCTGAGTAGCATCCCCCTGTGTGGCTACGCCCCTCCTCAGGTGACGGACACGTGCTGTTCCTGCTCTTCGGTTATTATGAATAATGCTCGGAGGGGTTGGCTCTTTGGCTACCTCACCCTGGGCCGAGTACAGGACAGATTTGCAGGGGACGAGATGGGGCAAGTGGCATCATTCAGGACTCACTGCAGCCTCTATGATGTTTCTTACCCTTCTTTAGGTATGGAAACTTGTTTCCTGACCAAAGCCTCATGCAGAACCCAAGTTTGTACAGCAGGTGAAAACAGACCTCCTCACAATATGGGTGCAGGAGGCCCGGAATCCACCCCACGGCCTGCCCTGTGGCTCGCAGAGGGTTGGCTATTGTGTAAACGGCTGGAGGTTGGCCACCTTATTCACAAAGGATTTCAGTGTGGACCATGTGCCTGGCCGGAGGGGACTGGGAGCTTTTGAGACCACTAACAGCACCGGAGCTAGCAGCTCAATGTGGAATACCAGGTCTGGCTTTCTGCAGGACAGTGATCTGGGTGGTGGACTTGGATGGGAAATAGCGTCAGCTGAGGTGACAGCGAGGCCTGGGCCCCGTGGAGGTCAGTGAGGGGGATGTGCCCCTGCTTATGAGCTCTAAAATGTCCTTCTAGGATGGAGAGGGAGCCAGGAGAAGGCGAGAGGGCGGGCCTCCTCCAGATGGTGGCAAGAGGGTGTGGTAGGGTAGAGCCCACACTGGGTCCTGAGGGGAGGTGGAGGGGAGGTTGTTTGGTTTTCACAGAAAGGGGGATCCAGGGAGCTTAGGTGAGGCTGTAGGAAAGGGACCGAGTGATAGGAACAGTGGGGATGTGGGTGGGAAGGGTTTGACTTGGAGCCTGAAGGCCCCTCCTGGCCCAGGCCACTTGGTGGATAGTGGGAACCCCTTGGGGGCCAGGAGGACCTGGCTGCAAGGCCAGTGGAATGAGCCAGCTACAAGCCTCTCTGGAGTGCGGGGTCGTGGAAAACAGGCCCAGTGTGTTTGGCTTCTTGGTCAGTGGCAGCAAGGCCTGCCTGGTGATGGGAGTTGGTTCCTCTCCAAAGCTGCTAGATGGGTCTAGTTAAAGGATCTACTAAAGACAGTGTTCCCTGTGTGACCTCAACCCGAGTGAAGCCTGGCAGCCCCACCTTCCCAGCCTGCAGGGTGTGTCCGTGTCTCCTGGGAGTCTGGTCTGTTAAAATGCAGCTTGGGGTTCTGCAGGTCTGGGGGGCCTGAGAATCTGTGTCGGGACCAGCTCCACTTCCAAAGACGCCGGTACTCCTCAGTCCTCTGTTACGGGAATTGTGTAAATAGGGAGAAGCAGAATGACGGGAAGGAGGTGGCCTCACCCTGCTGGCATAAGAAACTCAGCAGTGGGCCTGCCGCCGGGGCTCACGCCTGTAATCCCTGCACTCTGGGAGGCCAAGGCTGGTGGATTGCCTGAGCTCAGGAGTTTGAGACCAGCTTGAGCCAGAGTGAGACCTCGTCTCTCTCTTTTTTTTTTTTTTTTTTTACAGTTTTTGGCCGGGGCTCGGTTGGAACCCGCCTCCTCCGGCGCCCTACTCTTTTGAACCGCCCTAGACCTTGTCTCTTAAAAAAATAAAAAGCTGAGTGTTGTGGTGGGCACCTAGCTACTCGGGAAACTGAGGCAAGAGAATCGCTTGAGCTCAAGAGTTTGAGGTTGCTGTGAGCTATGACTCCACAGCACTCTTCTGAGGGCCACAAAGTGAGACTCTGTCTCAAAAAAAAAAAAAACAAAACTCAACAGCTCCCAGTTAGGATGGTGTAAGGTGTTCCCACAGCACCACTGATACACGGGGCAAGGCTCCCGTGTGCCGTCCCTGGGTCTGTCCAGAGTTGTAATGTGAGGCAAGACCTTTAGCACGGTGAGATGGCTCTGAGCATCACATCTGTGCTGCAGTGTCCTTGTCAGCAAACGTCCTCTCAGTTGGTAATTCCTGATGACATCCTGAAATGGGAGTTGTGACTAGCAGAGAGATATCTGGGAGCAGGGTAGGACAGCTTTTGTGTGTGCCAAAACTATGGCTCATGCTTTTATAGATAAAGTCTCTTCTACAGAAATCAAATTCCCAAGAGTCTGGGGGAGATTTGCTCACATTTCTTAATGGAAGTGAATGGCAACGGTAATAAGTGCTAGATTTCCGTAAGTTTTGCCTGTTATGTTTCGGGTTGTCTAGTGGGGTGTCTGCATGTGGATCTGAGACTGAGCCGCCTCTGCCATGACCCGGGGGCATCTGGAGCTGAGGTTTCAGTTCAGTTTGCAAAGGTGTCTGGCGGGCTGCGTACTTGACAAGTGTATGTTTCTGAGTAGTAGGAGAGTTTTCTCTCTTTAGATATTCCATTGGTTGGCAAGTCAGATTTTTGGAGCTGTTCATGGCCAAAGGCATGACTGAAAAGAAAGTGCCATCACTCCTGTGTTTTAAAATATTTGCTGTTTAGTCTCTGATTGCTGAAAAAGAATATATGCAATACTCACCTGTGTCAAAAGCATAACGAGTACACAAGGCTCTGCCTCCCAGTTTAAGGACTAGAGCATCCTCGGTGCCAGGGCTGTCCGTGTCCTGCTCCGTAGCCAGGGATGACCTCCGTCCTGACTGTGTTTGTCAGCCCCACTCCTTGTCCTCTCTTAAGTGGCTCCTAGTGCACCAGTGTGTCCCTGAGCCAGGTTGCTTGGCCATCGTGTTTTGAGTGCCTTCTCCAGTGGCTTCCTTTGCCTACTCCCCCTTTTAGCTGCTTTATATTGTTTTCCAAAATACTTTCTTTTTTTTTTTAATGACCAAGAGATGGGAATTCTAGTTTTTGGTTATTGCAACCATTTCTTTTCCATAGCAACATCTCAACTGGTAAATTACTCTGTACAGAATATGTCATACTTTTTTAAAAAACCCTCTTTTTTTATGAGTGTTTACATTGCCCCACAGTTTTTACTATTGTAAAAACCAATGTGGTGAATGTCCTTTTGGGTGTAACTTGGTGCCCATTATTTTCCACAAGATAAATCCCTAGAGGTGAAGTTGCTGGGTTATTACGTGCATACACTTAACACTTTAAAATGTGCATTGCCAAGTTGCATTTCAAGGTTTAGATTTACACTCCCCATCACCAACATAAATGTTCCTTTTCTCAAACCCTCGTGTAGGCTGAATATTATTAATATAATAGTTTAATCCTTGTCAATTCGATGATTCATAAATTATATCTCATTGTTTCTACTTGTATCAGCTTAATTGCTAGTGAAGTTAAACTTTTTGTTTTTTCTATAAACTCATTAGGCATTTATTCATAGTTTTTGAATTGATTGCGAACCTGGATTTTAGTTCCAGCAGTTCATTTACTTTCTTGTTTGGATTTTATATTTTCTTTTAAGAATTAGTTTTGGGAAAAAAAATAGTTTTGGAGTTTATGTAACACATTTTATTTTACTGCTTACAGTACTTAACATAATTTCCTTTATTACTCTCTCAAGAGGCTAGCATTCTTTTACATGTAATTTATTCACTTATTTTTTTAAGGATAGGCATGAGTATAACACTTTCTGAATACTTGCATGTTTTGGAATGTCTTGGTTGATACAGAGTTTTCGGGTCACCGTCTCTCACTGCGGACGTCCTGAGGGTTGGTTCTGTTCCTTCTTTCTGTCCACCCATCTGTCTGTCACGCTGTCACTCTTGGGTTCATTCAGCCTGCAGGTTGTCAGTGTTCTGTGTCCATTCAGTGGAGTGGAAGAGAAAGTGAGGGCAGTGGGTGCTGATCTCTTCTCTTGAATTTCCCTGTTGGTTGGTCCTTTCCATATATGCTCTAGCCCTTCACTGGCCTGTGGAATGTCTTTCTGTCCTCATGTCTTTGCTGGCTGCCTGTCCCACACCTGTGTGACCCCTCCCTTGACAGCTCTGGCCCTACAGATGACTGGATTTCCTGTGTTGAATTCCCAAGTTTCTGTTCTTTTTGCTTATTTCCTTTTCTGCTGTTTTCTGTGTATTAGAAGAACTACATGAACTGTGTTTTCTGAATCCTTCATTTTGTTTTCTATAGTACCATATCTCTTATTAACTACATCCACAGTGTGCACTTTCTTTCTGAAGTCAAAGGAACCTGTTTATTAAGGCGACCGTGCACAGAATTAAACACCACAGCGCACCTGAAGGCTTGTGATGGACACGCAGTCTGCCCGGCACTCCCTGTTTCTGGGCCTCTTCTCCCCGAGCAGCCACCCTTAACATGTTTCAAGCTGTTTCTTTGGGTGTTTCTTCCTTATCCCTAAATGATGAACATTTGCTATATTGTGATTTATTAAATTTTGAAGTATTTTTTATACTATGTGTGGGTGATGACTTGGCACTGTTCACTCCTGGTACCCCTCCATCTTTCCAGCATTCTTATGGCGTTATTTGCAGTTGAATCAGTACACAGCATTTGTGCTGTTGTGATTCTTTAACTGTTAGTCAGCACAAACCACGTTGTATCCTGTGCTCTCTGTTGTTGTTCAGCCTTTTGCTTTTTGGGAATGCGTACTTCTTTTCTTCTCGAAGTCTTGGTGAAAGTCCTTGACTTCCTCCTCCCGCTCCCAGCCCTGTGTGTCCCAGGCTGCCGCCTCTGTGCCCCTTCCCCACCTACCCTCACCACCCTTGCCGGCTCCCACCTGGCCAGGTTGGCCTCCTCACTGTTGAACGTCATCTAGTGTGAGTTTGACTTCTACTTAGGTTGTGTTCACTGCTCTCAGGGTCCCGTGTCTTTCTCTTCTGTTTTATTGTTATTTTGTGCAATAATTTTCCATTTTTCCAAAACTGCTCTCTTGGCATTTCAACAACAGAGAGACCAAGTAGGGGAGAGGAGAGGGTTTCCCTCCCCCTTTTACTTAAGACTCTTGCAAATTGAAGAAACATTTTGACTCACTTAAAGAACACTATTAGTTTAAAATGCTATGAACAGTTTTCTGTTACCAATTATATGTTGGAATACCAGGGCTGGAATTGTTTGAGTGCCTCCTTAAACTTCATTACGATTCATGACTGTTAACCAGACGTGCGCCAGCAGGATGATGGCCGCTGACCACAGCCCAGTGAGATGTGGACTAATAGGTGCTCATTGCTTTTGCCTTCAAATGGCTTTGGGCCTCCAAAATGGTAAATGCACACAGACCAGGGGAGGGGGGCTGAGGCCAGCCTCTGCCTCCTGCAGGCACAGCTGGTGTCTGTCTCTCTCAGTGAAAAGGGAAACGGTCATTTCTCTTCTCCGAGATTTCTACCATCAGCCCCATTGGAGGAAACCCTGTGTGGTGGAGGGAGGGCAGCTCCAGCACGGGCAGAGTGAGACACGTGGTGGCACCTTGTTCTCCAGTAGGATGAGGAAGGGACGGCGGTGGAATAAAGGCCCTGACTGCTAGAATGGATCGTTTGCCATGTACGTGGGTAACTAGTTTTCAGAGAATTAGCATATATAGTAAAGACGTCACAAAATTCTACTCAAACTTTCTTGATCTGCCTTCATATTGCAGCCCCACCACTGCCTTGTGGGGCGGAAGATGAGCCTAAATGTCCCCTGTTGCCTCCCAGAGTCCAGATGTGAGCCAGAGGGGAATTCTGGTTAATAGAGGACAAGATAACAAACCAGTTACACATGACAAATCATCACATTAAGAGATGATTTATTTTAAAGCATTTAAAATGCTGTAACTTGGGAACCCCTCAACATAAAGGGATTTAGGTGTATAGGTGGCTTATTTAGGATGTCTTCCCAGGCACACAGTGGGGGCTCGGAAGTGGGGCGGGAGGCTCAGAAGTGAAAGGCTGTGTTAATCAGCCCCGGTTCCCTCTCGACCCCACCCCCAGGACTGCACTGCACAGGGCATGTGTCAGAGGTGGCCCCTGGAGCAGCAGGAAGCTGGGGTTCTGAACCCCCACCTGTCATGTCTTGGTGACTGAGGGTCACTCAGCCAGCCCTACATTTGGGCCTCACACCCTCCTGTGGCCAGACGGTGTCGTTGGACAGGTGCTTGAGTAAACAAGTTGTGGGTTTGCCAGGCAGTTGTCCATGGAGGCTGCAAGTGACCTTTGTGCTGGGGGTTGTGGGCTCTGGCAGGATCTGCTGCAGCGAGCTAGCTTGGGAGGGTTTGAGGGCAGCTGCTCTGATAGAGAAACACACTCCCGGGCTGACCTCAAGCCTCTCCCAGCCCCACCATGGCCTGAAGGCTGGAGCTGTTCTGTCCTGGCCCCACGTGGTGATGGAGTGAACCAGAGGGGACGTCTAAGTAAGAATAACAGAAAGGCACTGAACCACCCCTCTTCTTATTTTTGCATGCCTAAGAGGGTTCTTGTAAACAATGGGAAATTAGAAAATAAAATTAGCTTGCATGATTTCAGATGGGGACAGATGCCTGCTTGCTTGACTTTTTTTTTTTTCCACGAAGACTTCAAGCAGAGTTGATAATGTATGGAAATTAGGTACCATGAGTGCACTTTGCTTCACAACCTTTTTATTAAGCAGCCAGTTGATTTAAAATGGCACAACACAACCATTGACACAACAGCAATCTCTGGGAAACGTATGGAAACATCTTTGGATGTTCTGTCAACCTTTCCATTACACAAAGATGTTTCTTAAAAATGCTTTCAGAATTATCACATGATATGAAGTTATATCAAGGTGTAATTTGATAAAACAAATAGTCCAAATATAAATTCCAATTGCTTTTTTTCTTATGGCTTAATCAGCTGGAGATAATGTGTGGACATGGGTTTCTGTAGATCTTTTAAAATGCCACAGTGGGTTCAGACTTCCGTCTTCTCAAATATTTACCAAGCTCATTTGCTGATTGGAGTTGGCCTTCTCTTCTTTCCCCTTCCCACCCTCTTGCACCTGGCCTGTAGTAGAAAGAAGCAAGGAGAAGCTGAAGGTCACAGGCCTGTAGGGTTTCTCATAGCTCAACAGATGTGCCAATTCTTTTTTTTTTTTTTTTGGCTGAATTCAGGGAACATTATTGATGTTACATGACACAAGGTGGTGCTTCCTAGGCCCCCCCCATTCTTTAGGGGGTCTGGTGTGGAAACTGTTGAGGGGAGATTCTCAGTGAGGTGGGGGACTGAGTCGGCAGGGGCACCCCAGCAGCTAAGGGCCTTTCTCTTCCTCTCGTGCTCTGGCTGGGGCTGGTAGTCTAAGGGTTCTACTCCTTGGAGGTCATGTGGGCCTTAAGATCCACCATCCTGTTGCTGTAGCCAAATTCATTATCATACCAGGCAATGAGTTTGATAAAGTGATCATTGAGGGCAATGCCAGCCCCAGCATCAAAGGTGGATGAAAGGGTGTCACTGTTGAGGTCAGAGGAGACGACCTCGTGCTTGGTGTAACCCAGGATGCCCTTGAGAGGGCCCTCTGATGATATCACTGCCTCTGATATCACCACCTTCTTGATATCATCATATTTGGCAGCCTTCTCCAGACGGCAGGTGAGAGCCACGACCAACACATTGGCAGTGGGGACACGGAAGTCCATGCCAGTAAGCTTCCCATTCAGCTCAGGGATGACCTTACCCACAGCCTTGGCTGCACCAGTTGAGGCAGGGATGATGTTCTGGAGAGCCCTGTGATCATCACGCCACAACTTCCCAGAGGGGCCATCCACAGTCTTCTGGATGGCAGTGATGACATGGACTGTGGTCATGAGTCCCTTC
>CAUYRH010017354.1:0-18282 GCA_963574655.1 Perodicticus potto
GCCTGTAGTCCCAGCTACTTGGGAGGCAGAGGCAAGAGACTCGCTTGAGCCCAGGAGTTGGAGTTTGCTGTGAGCTGTGATGCCACAGCACTCTATCCAGGGTGACAGCTTGAGGCTCTGTCTCAAAAAAAAAAAAAAAAAAATTTTTTTTTCCTTGCCTGGAATCTGACCTGGCCTTTCCAATTTTGGGATGATCTTCACCCCGTGGGTCTCACTGGGAGGCAGGACTTTGTCTGGCACAGTGAAAGCCAAGGGCCTCACCATCACTTTTTCTAAGTCTTGGCATTCAAAGGCTTGGGTGCTTAGGCATGTTTGGCTTTGGGTTGCCAGCTTGGGTTAGTTTAAGATTATCCTGGTTATTGCAGGTGACTGCAGAGACCAGCCCATGAAGTGTATGCCAATCTTAGGGCCGTTAAAGACGGTCTGGTCCACAGAAGGATCCAGGAAGGCATATTCTCTGCAACCAGCATTGTATTGTTCAGCTTGTACTTTGCTTTGCGGTCTCCTCTTATTTACTTCTATTTTTGCAGGGAAGTTGAAGGCTAGAGTAAAACTGCAATTAGCTTCCTGCCCTTACCGTCTGGGCCTGTACCCAGCTTATCAGGACTGTGTTCACAGCGCTCTCGTGCCAAACATGTCACCAGGGGCTAATTGTAGCCTCAAAGGCAGGGAGTGGGAGAGGAAAACTGGGCCATAAAGTAACTCAAAAAAAGCAGTTTTTTAAAAAAGAGTGCCTACTTATAAAAATTAGGATTCTGAAAGTAGAAAGAAACTTAGAAGTAGAATCAAAGAGTTGGAATCGGCCTCAGGAGTTATCTAGCCAGAAATTCTTGCTGTGGTGGACTGTATTAATTTGCCTGCAGTATCCCAGTTCTGTCCCAATACTAGCTGTCTAAGCATCTCATGGGCACTCTTGCAGCCATGGTGACTCCTCTAGGCCAAATAGACTAATTCCTTTCGTCTAGAGACATGGCAACACCCTAGCCGATGAGACGTACATGGAGGCCTCTGAAAGCTTCTGGGAATAATTTCTGCATTTATAAAATGATTCCAAATACTCGCTCCTTCCTGTATTTAGGTGCATTTGTGTGAGTAAGTGCTGCTTCCAGCTGCAGCTGCCATCTTGGGCCACGAGAGAAAACCCAGGAAAATCCCAGAGAAACTGTCCCAGAGCCCTCCCAGCTGAACGATCATCTTACACCAGACTTCCAAATCCTAGTGAGTATCTTCACTTTGACACCCTCCTCGATACCACTAAGACTCTGTCAAAGTAGCAATTTCCCTCTCAAGTAGGAATAAATTCAGTTTTTTCTTTTCTAATGGTTTGCTTTGGTTATATTTTAGGGAGCCAGCATTCAATACCAGCAAACAATAGGGAAACAAAGACAGCTCCCCTCCCCAACCCTTCACTCTAGCCTGTAGGGGCGGATCAGCCTCCAGCCCTCTGAATGCCACATGCCCTGTGCAAGGCCTTCAGGGGCCCCTTTCCTTCCTTGCTCTTCCACCTCCTTGCAACTTGAGGTTACAGAAAAAGGAAAGCCATGAACTTGCCTGACCTGCCCCCGTCATAATGGCCCTCGCCCCACCTCTGACCCACCTTTCATGTGGTAGTATTTCTTTCACTCAATTGCTTTCTTTCTTTCTCTCCTGATACACAGATAAAAGAATATAGAAATATTGTGAGACATAAAGACAGATATTGCTCTTTAGCCCTGGGGGTTTCCCTTGCTCTATTTAGTTGTCTCAGCAGTTTCTCTGAGATTTTCTTAACTCAATTCTTGAACTTTAACAAACTCCCCTCCAGAAGGGTCAAACTCAGTTTTTTGTTTGTTTGTTCATTTGTTCTGTTAAAGACAGGGTCTTACTCTGTCACCTAGGCTGGAGTGAAGTGGTATCATCATAGCTCACTGCAGCCTCGAAGTCCGAGGCTCAAGTGACCCTCCTTTGTCAGCTTCCCAAGGAGCTGGGAGTGCAGGTGTACAACACCATGCTAGGCCAATTGTTTCATCTTTTATAGAGATGTTATGTTGCTCAGGCTGACCTCAAACCCCTGGCCTCAAATGATCATCCCATCTCAGTCTCCTAAGCACTAGGATTATGGGCATGAGCCACTGCACGTAGCCCTCACATTCAGTTTTTTTTTAAATCACATCCCCCATTGCCTTTTCTCTTTTCCTTGGGGAAATTTTAGGCCACACTTTTCTGTAGCAGCCCATGTTCCACTTTGATTCACTATGGGAACAATTAGTTCCATAAATGAGTGCCTGGGAAATGGATTCCAAGCCCCAGTACCTGGTGTGTGATCTCGAGCTGCATTGGCCTTGGCCAAACCCTCCCCTCTGTGAGACCAGGTTCCTCTGTTGAAAGGGGGCTGGGCAAGATTATCTCCAAGGGTTGGTTCTATAGCTCCTTGAAGATGCTGTTCTTTGATTCTATGCCTAAAGGAGAAAGAAGGGATTGGAGGAATGTTTTTCTTGTTTTTAATTATAAAAATAAAATACTTATTGTAAAAATTAGAAGAATTCAAAAGTACACAAAACCTAAAATGTTGATGTTCCTTTCTTCCCCCAGCTATTTCCCTGGAGAGGGTCTTGGGAGCAGTATTTGCCAAAAGCTTGCAGCTCATGCTTTTTAATAATGTTGACCCCAGCGACTTCCAATTCGCTGAGATAACTGAGGCTGTTCTGAGAAGTAATTGTAGGTGTTTTTATGGGTTCTATTTTCCCAGGAGGAAAATTGCAGAATTTTTTCTGTTGTTTAAGAGTTGCAGAGCTCTGTTGCCTGTGACCTCACCTATGTCTTTGTCAGAAAACAGAACATAAGATCCTACCCTTAGCCCAAGACTAAGAGCTGTAGGGGGCAAGTCTTCAGGAGAGTCTGTGACCAAGGCAGCTGTGGGCTAGTTACACAGGCCCGGAGTTTAGGCCCTAGAACACTAATAACGATCTCGTCACTTTCATCTTTCCACGAACATGAACATTAGCTTCTTATGTGTGTCTAAAGTCTGAATCAATTGGCGTTGGACTCTGTAGCGGAGAACAGAGATAATTCAAATTCTTGGGGAATAACAAGAAGATGCATTTTTATTACAGCCACTCTGGAGAAGCAGCCCATTAGGGAGTGATGGATCAAGGGCACTGACCGGCAAGTCTTCAGCCACATGCTTCATTCCTTAGATTACAGCCCACGCCTGCCTCAAGGAGGGTCAGATCTCTGAGGGAGGAGGGTTAAGTAGATCCCAGTGTGGCCCCAGGATGGGGATCTGGGTAGGGCCAAGTAGATGTGGATGTGAGTCACAGCTCAGTGCTGAGGAAGGGGTCGTGCTGGGAGAGGTGACTTTATGGAAGGTGGATACACCAAACTGTTTCTCCCTTTGAGACAGAGGGGAGGAGGCAAAGGGCTGGGCCTGAGGGCACTCTGGAGTTGATGGTTGGCTGAACCTGGCCTGTGGTACAGAGCAAGTCAAACCACATAGCCATTCCTGTGCCTTGATCTTCAGGGGACCTGGTGGGGGGGCTCTCTGAGGGCTAAAGAAGCAGAGGGCAAAAATAACAAGCCATTAGGACACTGTGCCTTAATACCGAGGGCTCATTCAATCAGCTCCTTGTCCGTCCATCCATCCACCCAGCAAATGTCTACTGAGCCCTTACCATGTGTCAGGCACTGTGCTAGGCCTTGGGGGAATATGATGGTAAATAAGACAGATATGGTTCCAGCTCTAATGAGGGCTTCAGTTTAGTAGGAGAGGTCGACACTGAATTTCAAGGTGAATGGTCAGGCAGAGGGGAATGCAGAGGAGCAGGTGCCTGCAAGGGCATGCACAGTGTGGGATGGTCTTGGCAGGTGATGGGCATAACCCTGGACTCTAGTCCTAGGGCAAGGGCTGTGGTTTCTGGAGGAGTTTGACAGGTATGTCCAACCGGAGATGGTACTGTACTGGATTTGTGAGGAATGGAGAGGGAGGGGTGATGGCTGACCTGTGGGTGGGAAATGAGGGGGTGAAAGTAGGGAGCAATGGCTGGGGAGGTGCTTTCCAGTTCCAGGTAGCACTGTCTCCTGACCTCTGATGCCAAGATCCAGGCTGGTGGGGATGAAAGCGATTCCTCTCTGCAAAGCCGCTGGGAAGGGCTGGAAGGCTCTCTGCTGTCCCTGGGAATTAATTCATTTTCGATGTTTTCTTCTCAAGATGAATTGCAATAACTGGTCCTAGGGATTGGAACTTGGAAGGGAGCTTTAGGAGTACTTCTTTAAAAGGAGAGGGTGAAGTGGCCAGGTGGTCTCAGGAGTGACAGAGAATGGGACAGTGCAAAGAATTTAATAACCCTCTGGGAAAATGTGCTCTTACCTGGCACTGGATATTCTGTGTGCTTAGGTTCCTTATCTGTAAGGGGACAGTAATGTCATCCCACAGGATTGTGGAGAAAATTAAATTAGCAGTGAGATTATGGGGAGAATTAAGTGATAACCTCAGGTACTGCCCCTGAAATATGGCAGGTACCCAATAATGTTAGCTTAAATCCATTCTTTTTTTTTTTTTTTTTTAGGCAGAGTCTCACTCTGTCACTCAGGGTAGAGTGCTGTGGCATCATCATAGCTCACAACAACCTCAAACTGTTGGGCTTGATCAATCCTCTGGCTTTGGCCTCCCGAGTAGTTAGGACTACAGGTGCCTGCTACTGGGCTAGGTCTTGAACTACTCAGCTCAAGCAATCCACTCACTCTAGCCTCCCAGAGTTCTGGGATTATAGGCATGAGCCACCGCACCCAGCCTCATCCTTCATCTTTGACCTCAACCAGCCTCAGTGGGATGAAGGACGTTATGCATTGCCCTGGCTTACCATGGAATCAAACGACACAAGTCTGCACAAGTCTTCGGCAGCCTGAACCTGCAGGTATTCTTATCATTGAGAGGAGGGTGATTTATGGTAATAATTTTCATGAAACCCTTTCATGGAGGGTCAGTAGGCTTGTAAGTAGCAGGCATAGCTGAGTCTTCATACCAACTGTCTTCCCTTATGCAACAATATGGGTGGGGTGGGAAGCAGCACAGCTGGCTAGAAAGAGCTTGGGATGTGGTCAGAAGGACTTGGAATTGAATCTTGACTCTGCCACTATTAGCTGTGTGACCTTCTGAAAATGCTTACCCTCTCTGGGCCTTTCCTCACTTAAACAACATAGATAGTGCCATCTAGCTCACAGGGTTGTCACTAGCGAGCGAGCTAACGTGTAGAGCTCACTAACACAACAAATAAACTAGCAGTGTCTATGATGAATGTCTCACAGTGCCTCAGGCTCCTCATCTGTGAAATGTGGATCTGCATAGCACCTACTCCCTGGGTTTCATGATTAAATCAATGAAACCATATGGTGTGAGGAAAGCAATCAAACGAACATTGTCTGACATAGTCATTGTTAAATGTTATCAAAGTAGGTGCTCTGGACTGCTGGCTGTACCCTCACTCCAGGGGTTACCTGTGACTCTCACCTGTGGGAAGGATGCTCCTTTGGTATTGAATCTCTCCTGGATACTACAGGGAGTTTTTTGCCACCTCCCATTGCCTGCAGAGAGCAGCATGGAGGTTGTGTGAGAGGTAAGGCTGGACTCAGAATCTTTCCATACCCTTGACACCACCAGTGATACTTTTACAGTTCCACGGAGCTCTAAGGCCTACCCAGTGTCCCCTCCTGAGGATGGTAGGGATAGCTCCTATGTTAGTCAGGGCTCTCCACCTCTCCCATATGAGGATCTGACAATTAAGTTTGTGAATTCGTGCTAGAAAAAAGTGCTATATGCCTCATTGCCAAATATCACTATCGTCACCTTTTAAGTACTCCCCTTGGGAATTATGTACCAATGCCAGTGTTTAGTCTATCTTTCAAAGCAATTTTGGAACCCTTTTTCTGGAATGGCCATCAGAGCTGTTATCCTACAAGTCCTGACAATTAAGTTCATGAACTTGTGACTGTAGGGTTATGTTGGCAGCACTGTACAAACAACTCAGTAAGGTTTCATAACCTCAGTATATCAGTGCCTCAAGGCTGTTTCTGTGTTAATGTGTGGTGGTGTCTCACTGTGTGGTGTTCATTATTGTTGCATGTTTTTGTGTGCCGTACCACTACAGCTTTGATAGTCATTTCAGAAAAAAGCTCCAAAATTGCTTTGAAGGGTAGTCTAGGCACTGGCATTAGTGCATAGCTTCCGAAGGGGAGCTCTTTGACTATAGTGGTATTCAGCAATGAGGTATGTAGCACTTTTCCTAGGATGAGTTTGTGAAAACTTAATTGTCAGATCTCATATATATGAGAGAGTATGAAAGAGAGAGAGAGGGTGTAATTGTGGAGGCTTGATGAGTCCAAAATTTGATGGGGTAGACTGGCAGGCTGGAAACCCAGAGGAGTTGCACAGTTCAGGTCCAAAGGCAGTCTGCTGGCAGAATTCCTTCTTGCTCAGGGAGGTCAATTTTTGTTCTTTTCAGACCTGCAACTGATTGGATGAGGCCCACCAATGTTATGGAGGATAATCTGCTTTATTCAAAGTCCACTGATTTAAATGTTAATATCATCCAAAAACACAGTTTCCTAGAAAAATCCAGAATAATATTTGACCAAATCACTAGACAGAATAGCCCAGCCAAGTTGACGTGTAAAATTAACTACCATGTTGCCTTTATCCCATTTTTTAAAAATTTGTTAAATCCTCTGATTCAAACAAAGGTTTTGTTAGAAACAGAAACATCTCTAGCTTTTCATGGGCCCAGAATAGACCCTAGGATCCTGTAAGGCTCACCTACCTTCTTTTAGACAACGTAGTGTCAGCCTAGAGATCAGTCCTCTAGGAAGGGGAGCAGGCCCAGAGAGGGAGAGTCACTTACCCTGGGTCACACAGCAGAGCTGGCCCTGCAGCCTCCCTGATTTCTGCTCCCTCATGTCAGATGGTTGCTGACTCCACCCTCCCACTCCACAAGTGCTGAGGAGACCCACAGTTGGATGTATGCAGAGGCCTCTGGCTGCTCCCTGACCTTGTCTCTGAAAGATCAGCTGTTCCTAAAGGAATCCTTCCTGTCTTTTATTTCCAGTACTCTCCTGCCCTCTACATTGATCACCTCCTGAGCAGGCCAGATTGAGGAGATCAATGATATTAATTTGCACTGAGAAGTTAGTGATTTTCCTCCTTCAGATATGATGAGGCTGCCCGAGGCTTGTGGTCAGATAAAAACCTCAGCTTTTTAATCTCTTCTGCAGGTTTCTTATATGAATCACAGACTCTTTGAGCAGTAAGAAGAGTTTATTCTATCCAATTTCTTTTCGCTTGGCAGATGAAGGCATAGAGGACCCAGAGCAGGAAATAGTGTGCCTTTGGAAACACAGCTGATCAATTGCTTTCTTTCCGTTTGCTCCTTTACCTGGACCTCCCTTCCCAGGGGAAGGAGGCACGTTGGGCCAACTGAGGCAGAGGATGAGTGAAGAAGGCTCCTGGGGGCCACATTGCAGTCCTGGTGAGACATGCTGGTGGGTGGGAAGAATGAAGGTTAAACATTGTATCAAGGTAATTGATGGGTGCAGTGACTGGTTGGATGTGTGGGTGGGAGGTGCAAGGAGCTGAGGACTCCTGTCTTGGTTGCTGGTGGGTGAGAGTTTTAGAGGGGTGGACATGTCTTGGGATGTTTCCAGGAGGCTCGGGAGACCACAGATATTGAGCCTGAAGCACAAAGCACAAAAATGAGATGTGACTTTCCATCAGCATGTTCTGGAAGCTGAAGCCATGGGAAGGAGGATTTGCAGGGAAGGGTTCATGGCCAGGAAAAATAGAGCCAGGGTTGATTCCTGGGTTGTGTTCTTTCCACAATGCCATATTCCCAAGGGAGTATGACAAGGATCAAAGACACCTCCCCAAAGAGGGCTTCTGCCCTGAGTTTTCAGTCCTCTCCTCCTCTGACCAGCATTGCATCTACCGCTGCATATGACGCCATCCCTCCCTTCCCAGGGGCAGTGAGTCTGATGCTTTCTGGTCTTGGTAAAGCATTTCCTTGGAGCTGGAGAGAGAGATTAGGCAAGGAAGGCACAGATAGGATTGGTGCCTCAGTCTCCCCCACCTTAGAGGCTCCAGGTTGGACAAATCATGTGCTGATTTCTCTGAGCCCTTCCCCTCAGAGCCAGGCAGAGGAGACAGAACTAGCCAGTGAGAGGCTAAATGGCTTGAGCATGGCACTAAGAACCATTGTCAGTAATTTGTCACCTTGATTTCTTTCCAGCTGTTTAGTAATTCATGTTAAGCCCCAAATGAGAATGCGTGCTGGCTCCTACCAGCTTTCAAAGAATAGAGGTCAAAAGAAAATAAAAGCCTTTCTGGGATTTCTTAGATCAGGTGGCTTAACCTTTTTGTTTTTAAATTTTTAAATAACTCATTCCAGATTTAGCAGAGATTCCCTTTAGAAGGAGCCTGGCAAAGCAGCATGAGTTTGACAACTCTTCTTCTGAATAATGCATTATTTATTCAGTGCCAACATTGAACCTGGCAGGTAAAGAGCGAAACTAAACTTGCTGGCACACATTTGCAGAGATTAGGCACAACAGTGTATGGTAGCCTAGTCTCTGGGTGGCCCCTCCAAGGGGAAAGACTGAGAATATTGAGGTGAGGGTCTCCCCCTGGTCAGAGTGGGGAGAGGAACAAGCACCCTGTATGCCAGGCACTGTGCTAGAGCTTTCTGTACACAATGGCATTTTTTGTCCACCATAACCTACAAGGCATACGTCATCATCTCCACTTTACATACAAGAAATGGGACTTTGAGAGTTATAATGATGAACCTAGAGTCTTGAGCCCAAGTTATCCAATTCAGAATCCAGAGCTCTTTTCAAATAGCAGTAGAAGAGGCTGATGATTGGTGTGGTACCTGGTCTCTAAGATGGTCCCGGTATTCACACCCTGGGTAGTCACATCCCAGGATGAATCTAGGCTGGCCCTGTGTATGTGGTGAATGTGGCCAAAGTGATGCTATGTGACTTCCGAAGCTAAGTCAGAAGAAGCCTTACAACTTCTTGATTTCTTAGAATTCTTGCTCTGGAGGAAGCTGGCTGCCATGTAAGAAATGCAACTTCTCTGTGAGGAAGCCCAAGCTAGTCACGTGAAGAGGTTACATGGAAAGAGAGAGGTGTTTGGCCATCTCCCAGCTGGAGCATAAAACACGTGAGGGAAGAAGCTGTTTGGGGTGTCTCCTCCCCCTTTAGTCTCCAGATGACTCCAGCCTCAGCTGCCACCTGACAGCAACCGCAACAGGCACCAGGTGAGAACTGTCCCCCTAAACCTGGTCAACTCTCAGCATTGTAGGAAGCAATAATAAATTTGTATTTTATTTATTAATTTTTTTTACCATTTCAGGTTAATTCAAGGGTACAAAGAATTAGGTTACAATGTTTGCACTTTTTAGGTAGAGTCCTTCTTATAATTATGTCCCACGCCCAAGAGGTGTGCTATGCACCCTAAATTTGTATTTTAAATGACCTGGTTTTGGAGTAGTTTGTTGCACAGGGATACAGTGAAGCCCAATTGAAACATTTAGGTTTCAGGATTATTTCTTCTAGAATGGACATTATGACCAATTTTTACTGACCACTTATTATGTGTCAGACACTATGCTGAGTAGTTTACATTTATTTTTCCATTTGATTTTCACAAGAGCTTTATGAGACTGTGCCTTTTATTATTAATTATACCTGCTTTATATACGAGAAAGGTTCAGAGATGCTAAGTAATCAACCCGAGGGCACACAGCTAGTATTACGTGTGTATTAATAAATAGTAAAAGGCGAAAGATTTACGCGATCTGAAGAGAAACCAGAGTGTGTTCTAATAAATAGAAAGGCCAAGATTCAAACCTCAACGATCCAACCCTTGACCTCATGCTATATCCCCCGTTGCTCTCATCTGTCGCTGGATGCAGGTGATTCAGGGGACTGAAGCCCTGATTGATGAGCTCGGACTTGGGGGACTTGCCTCCGAAATTCTTACTATGTCAGAGAGCTTGTTCTGGGAGGTTTGAAGCAGCTGGCTAAGGGATCGTGATAAGAGTCTTGCAGAGACTAGCAGCCAGGACTTTGAATTAATTCATATGGGGAAACAAATGGTTCTGACCTTTTCTTTTTAAAATGTTTTTCAAGGGAAGTCAGTGCTGCCAGCAGGGTCTAGATTGATGGCATGGGATGCTGAGAAGTGGGGGCTCCATCTGGCATTGCTTCACTTGGTACCTTGGGTCAGAGCAGCCAGAAACACAGCAGGGCTGGGAAATGTCATGCTGACTGCCTATTCAGAGCACTTTCCCACTTCCCTCTCTCCCACATTTACTGCATTTCTAATCTGTGGGACATGGGGGCTTTAGATTTCTGTCCTCAGAGGAGAAGAGATGGGAGAAAGGAGAAGTCAGCCACACGGAATTTGAGGGCCTGGATGAGGGCAGCAAGCATGCGCAGTGGACCATGTCTCTGAGTAAAGATGTAGGAGCCGTGTGTCCTGGGGTCCCTGTCCATGCAGGCCCCATGCTCCTCTGTAATGTCTCCCTTCATGGGGACCTCAAAGGCAGAAGCTGGGCATGAGCGACTGCAGCTCTGGCTTGCCGTGGCAGCTCTTTCTCCGGTGAAGTATCAGCCTTGCCTCGGGTCTCTTTTCTCTCTTTCTTCCAACTAGGACTCTCCTTGGTGTCTACAGCCCTGTCTGCAGAGCCTGGGATTAGCAAACAGCGCTGGAACGTGGTGTGAGGCACAGATCTCCTCTGCCCACCGAAGGAAAGGTTGCCTGGTGGGTGATGTCCTCACATCCAGCCCCCCAGGGCCTCTGGCTTGCTCTTTTCAACTCTCTGTCCTCATCCCGGGTTCCCTGGGAGCCCTCTGCCTGCACAGGAGTCACCTTGGTGGGAAAATCTCTCTTATTCACACCTGCTGTCCTTATATTTTCCACACATTAGTCCTTGAAGGACCATTTGCCATTTTTTTCTCATAGCCACATGCCCCTGGTACTATTGTTTGCTTATTTTCTTTAAATGGGCTTTCTCCATACTTCAGTTAATTGATTTTAAAAGTGAAATGAAGTGATGAAAACCAGAATCACTTGCTGTGAATAGGAGGATACCTGTACAGTTGAATAGGATAAAAAACAAAATACTACCATTTTAGCTGAAAATTATCTTTTAGGCTTAGTGCTTGATCCAAATTTATTGAAAGGGAAATTCCATCTGTTAAAGATACACCAATGTATCTCCTTAATGTAAACCAAAGAAACTGGAAGAGAAAGGAGACTCTCTCCTTATTGTAAACCCAAGAAACTGGAAGAAACCAAAGAGACTGGAAAAGGACAAGATCTTCTTGCCATGTGACTTAATACTATTTAACACTGTGTCTGTATCTACTAAAATCCTTCCCCCTCCCACCTATGGCCCATTTTCACGCTCTGATAATCACAGTTCTGCTCAAATCCTGATTTGTCTTTACAGACAAGCTCAAAGGTCCTGCTGCTTTTGAAAGTATTTTCTTACTACTGCCTACATCTTTTTCTTCTTTCTCCAAACATTTATTTAGAGACGGGGACTCACTCTGTCACCTATGCTACAGTTCAGTGGCGTGATCATAGCTCACAGCAACCTCAAACCCCTGGGCTCAAGAGATCCTCCTGCCTCAGTCTCCTGAGTAGTTGGAATTACAGGTATATGACACCAGGCCCAGCTAATAATTTCTTTTCTTTTATAAATATGGGGCCTCACTATGTACCCAGGCTGCTTTAATAGAACATCCTCTCACCTTAGTCTCCAGAAGTGCTGGGATTACAACTATGAGCCACTGTGCTAGCCTGTAAATACTTATAGTAACAAGTACTATAATACATATTTTATAGTGAACAGGAACCTGGTAATATGACACTTATTGTAACCTAATTATCACCTGTTCTGGGGCTCCGTGTTCTATTTTTCCAGGGGTGGTCTCCTGCTCCTAGAAGGCAGTGATTATAAATGCTTTTCTTGGTGTGTGTGTTAATGGAGAAGCATGGGGATTTTATGCAGCATCTTTCATGCTGCTGAGCACAAAGGTGATGCTTGGGTTGCCCTGCTGAATTGGCGTGGAGGTGGAGAGACATTACACTGCTGGTGGGACTGCAAAGTAATACAACCTTTTTGGGAGGAAGTATGAGAATCCTCAAAGAACTCAAAACTAGACCTCTCCTTTGATTCTGCAATCCCATTACTAGGATCTACCCAGAAGAAAAAAATGCTTTTATCATAAAGACATTTGCACTAGACTGTTTATTGCAGCTCAATTTACAATCGCCAAAACGTGGAAACAACCTAAATGCCCACCAAACCAGGAATGGATTAATAAGTTGTAGTATATGTATACCATGGAATACCATTCAGCCATTAAAAGAGATGGAGACTTTACATCTTTTGCATTAACCTGGATGGAGGTGGAACACACTCTTCTTAGTAAAGCATCACAAGAATGGAGAAGCAAGGATCTAATGTACTCAATTCTAATATGAAGACAGTAGATGACCTAATACGAGGGGGGAAGGGGAATGAGGGAACTGGGAGAGAGGAAGAAGGAGGGGGATGGGAGGGTCATGGTGTATGGCACACCTCTTGGGGATGAGACACAGTTATAAGAAGGACTTTATCTAACAAATGCAATCAGTGTAACCTAATTCTTTGTACCCTCAATGAATCCCAAACAATAAAACATATATATAATACAAAATCATAATTTTTTATGACTGCTAATTGTAATTGTGTCACTCTAAAGTTGATTTTATACCATTGTGTTAAAAATATGCATACAAATAACAAAATAACTTCTCAGATCAGCATGCTTATTTTGTGCAATGTTCAATACAACAAAATTCTGGTACAACAAAGAGAATTTGCAAAATCACCCTACTTGTGTGAAAAGGCTGTTGTCTAGAGTAAGAGTTATTTATGTAAGTTGGAGAGGGAAAGCATTTTCCCTGATAACTGATGAAATTTATTCTTTACTTTATTATTCATTCAACAAAACTTGACAGAACACTTAAGATGTGCCAGACCTTAGTTAACTCTAGGGGAATAAAGGCAAGAATAAGTTGTAATTTCTGGTTTGGACAGGCTCATAACTTAGAAAGAGAGATGATATGAAAACAAAATCAATAATGGCAATTCAATATAAATGCAATACAGGCATATACAAAGTGCTATAGGAACCTGAAGAGAGGCTTTGATTCTAAGTAGGAGAGCTGGAAAAGGTAACACAGAAGGGATGACATTTGAATTAAGCTTTGAAAATGAGCCAGACTTGTCAGGGAAAGGACTTCCCAGGCTAAAGAATGAGCAGGAGCTAAGCTATGGAGGCCTGCATCTGGGTGTTTGACAAGTGGTCTGTGACCAGGGATACATAACCATATAGAATATCTGGGAAAGGGAGAGGAGACAGAGCTGGAATGAGAGGTAGAGGCCAAGCGAGGAAGCACCATAGCAACAGGAGGTTGTTGAAGGTCTCAGAGTATGTCCTCTTCTTTTGGTTTGCAACTTTGACATGATGGCTGGAGTTTCAGCAGCTCTTTTGGACTGCAAAGTGACCCAGAGGATGAAAGGCAAAGCTAAAAATGCAGAGTGGAAAGAGGAGCCACCCACTCTGTATGTCATCTTTGCTTTCATGTGAAAAATAAACAAGGTTTTATGTTATTTAATTTATTGCTATTCTGGGTGTTTATAATATTCAGCCAAACTTAATGAATACAGGGACTCATGGCCTCTCTGATTTAAAGCCCACGTTTGATAACTCCAACATCTGGACCTCCTTTGCATCTATATATATGTCTATATTTATGTCTCTTGGTTTTCAGTCATTTGATCTTGCTTCTTGATTTCTCTGGTAATTTTTAATTAAAAGCCAGACACTGTATAAAGCTGCATTTTTCAATTTTATAGCTAAGAACCACACGTAGCTTTTTGAATTAAAATGAAATAAAATTTAAAATTCATTTCTTCAGTGTATAGCCACAGTTCAGTGTTCCGTAGCCACATGTGGCTAGTACCTACTGTATTGATCAGTGCAGATTATAGAACATTTCTATCACGGCAGAAAATAGATGTGTTTGCTATAGAGAGAATTTGAGGCTTCAGATCATATCATCTTTCTCCAGAGAGGAAACTCTCATTTTTGACCATCAGTTAGGCTGATAGTCTTCATACTCCAAAATTTGTCTTTCTGGCCCCTTGAGACTGCCAAGTGCTCTGTTCAGTTTCTTGAACCCCAGACTGCTATTTATGAAAGGGCAAAGGCTTCCAGAACAACTAAACACCAGACCTACCTCTTTGTATTACCTTCTTTCCACAATCTTTTACATATTTGGTTTTTGTACTTCCCTAATGACTACAAAAAAATTTTTAAAATACAGTATGCTGTATCCAATTTTCTAGTTATTATTGGAAGGAGGGTTGGTCTGATAGAGGCTAGTCTACCCTAGCTGACAGCAGAAGTTGCACCTGTTTTAAGCATATGGCTTTAGGTGGTGCAGAAGAAGTCTGGCTGGACAGTCTATGCAAGAGGCAATGAGAGACTGAACTAATGCCAGAAAGGTAGGGAGAAGGCAGATTTTAAAAAACTGGGCAGCTTAGGCTAGTTCCCAGGCAGCGCATAGTTCCAGAACTTTCCGGAAAGCACTGCGCTCTCTGTGAGTCAAGGGTCAAATCACATCATTTCTGGGAGGGGATGAAGGGATAGTTCTTTGACCTTGGCTGGCCACCTAGAAAAGCCTAGAAGGAGCTCTTTTTTCTCCCACCTCTCGGCTCCGCGTCAGTGGCCTGCACGACGCCCTTAGAGCAAACCACGGCATGCGATAGTGCAAGCCACCCTCTTTCACGGAGAGGGGTGCAGGGCAAGGCACGGGAGTGGTAGGAAGCACACCTGCACACTGCCTGGCCTTTTCATGTGTCCTGAGGGTCAAATTTACAGGTCTCTCCTTGCAGCAGCACAGCAAGAGTAGAAGGAAAACTATCCATTCCCTCCCCCAAGGAAGCTGTGGTCTTTTTTGGGTTTTTTGTTTCCTCTCTTTGTTCTCTTTGTTTGCTCCTGCCGGTTTTCTACAGACGAGCAGTGAACTGTGGACCTCTTGTTTCACCCTACAGGAGAGTGCTGTGGGAAGTGAGGACCGCTTCCCTTGAGAGACCCTGCTGTGTCTCTGAATGCTCTCTTGCTAGGCAGAAAAATTGAACTAAAGTTTTCCCTGCCATTCTGAACTTCCAGTGTGCACTTCCCCCACTTACCTGATGAACCAGAAGTCTATCCCCTCCTGAGACTATGACAGGAGGTTCTCCAGCAGCGTCCCCCTTCCTTATTGGCAGGACCAAGCACCTCGCCCCACAAGAGACTCCAGGGGCTGCACCGAGCTTCACCCCCAAAACGTCCAAGTGGCCAGAGACTCCACTGAGCACCTGCGACCCCTCGTTGGGCTGGGCTGCCGGGGCAGGCGGGACCGCCACCACCAGAGTCTCTGCTGAGCCTGCGTGACCTCCATGTGAGCCATGTCCCCTGGGCACCCAAGCCCTTCCTGGCTAGCACTGCCCTTGCCAGGGGCTCTGGAAGCCATGCAGCCCATGCCATCCCCCCCGTCCCCTCCCTGCCTCCACACTGGATCCCCTCAAGTGACCAGTGTCTCAGGAAGCCACGTGACTTCACACCCTCCCTCCGGCGCCCTCCCTACCTCTGTGCAGAGCCCTCTGCCTGGCCACAGACTGCTGGAGCCACAGGATATCTTTGCCAAAGTCACTGGATGCCAGGCAGTTCCAGAATCATGTGCCCTTCCCCAGCCTTCCTGCTGGATCCGTGTTTACCACACTCCACTCCGGAGTTGCTCCCACAGCCAAAACTCTCTGGCTGGGGAAGCCCCAGAGGAGCTACACCAGGTCACTTCCTATAAATATCTAACAACAATAGAGTGATCCAGACAGGGTCCAATCTTGGAGTGATACCTCTCCAACCCTGAAGATGGCCAGAGACAACAGCGAAAAACAATCATGAGGCGGAATCAACAGAAAATCTCTGGCAATATGAATAATCAGAGTAGATCAACTCCCCCAAGGAATGATAAGGCAGACACAGCACAAGATCCCATGCATAAACGAATGGTTGAGATGTCAGAAATTGAATTTGGAATCTGGATAGCAAATAAGATCAACAGAATGGAGGAAAAGATGGAACTAGAATTTCAAGCAGTAATCCAAAAGATGTCTCAAGAATTCAACCAAGAATTTAACCAATTCAAAGACAAAATGACCAAAGATTTTGACACATTGAGACAAGAAGTTGCAGCCCTCAATGATCTGAGAAATACAATAGAATTCCTCAGTAACAGAATGGAGCAAACAGAAGAAAGGATTTCTGACATTGAAGACAGAGCTTTCGAATGCTCCCAAAGCTCAAAAAGGAAGAGAAATGGAAGGCAAAAACGGATAATTCTCTCAGACAGCTCTGGGATAACTCGAAGAAAACCAATATTTGTCTTATACGGATACCCGAAAGTGACGAACTGGCTTCACAAAACATAGAGTCCCTTCTTCTTGAGATTATGAAAGAGAACTTTCTGGACATGCCAAGAGACTCTGAAATTCAGATAGCAGACAGTTTCAGAACCCCAGCATGACCCAACCCGAATAAGACATCCCCCAGGCACATCATAGTTAACTTCATTAAAGTTAATATGAAGGAGAAGATTCTGAAAGCAGGCAAATGCAAGAAAACCATAACTTACAAGGGGAAGAACATTAGAATAACTGAAGATCTCTCTGCTCAAACCTTTCAAGCTAGAAGAGGATGGTCATCGACTTTTAATCTCCTAAAGCAAAATAAGTTGCAACCCAGGATCCTATATCCAGCCAAACTGAGTTTCATTTATGATGGAGAAATTAAATACTTTAATGACACCCACACATTGAAGAAATTTGCCATAACTAAACCACCTCTCTAGGATATTCTCAGATCTATCCTCCATAATGACCAGCGTGATCCTCCACCACAAAAGTAAACTCACGCAGAAACTTTCGTTCAAATTCCAACTTACACAATGGCAAAAGGATCAAAAATGCCCACTGGACTTTTGGAAGGCTTATCATTATTCACAATTAAAGTGAATGGTTTAAATTGTCCTCTAAAGAGGCACAGGCTGACTGACTGGATATAAAAACTCAGGCCAGATATCTGCTGCATACAAGAATCTCATCTTACCTTAAAAGATAAATATAGACTCAAGGCGAAGGGATGGTCATCTATATTCCAGGCAAATGGAAAGCAGAAAAAAGCAGGTGTTGCAATCTTATTCGCAGATACAATAGGCTTTAAACCAACTGAAGTAAGGAAGGATAAGGATAGACACTTCATATTTGTTAAAGGTAATATTCAACATGATGAGATTTCAATTATTAATATTTATGCACCCAACCAGAATGCGCCTCAATTTATAAGATAAACTCTAACAGACATGAGCAACGTGATTTCCTCCAGCTCCATAGTAGTCAGAGATTTTAACATTCCTTTAGCAGTGTTGGACAGATCCTCCATAAAGAAGCTAAGCAAAGAAATTTTAGATTTAAATTTAACTATCCAACATTTGGATTTAACAGACATCTACAGAACATTTCATCCCAACAAAACTGAAGACACATTCTTCTCATCAGCGTGCATGGACCATACTCCAAAATCGATCACATGTTAGGTCACAAATCTAACCTCAGGAAATTAAAAAAAAAAATAGAAATTATTCCTTGCATCTTCTCAGACCACCATGGAATAAAAGTTGAACTCAATAACAACAAGAATCTGCATATTCAAAATAAAAACATGGAAGCTAAACAACCTCATGCTGAAGGACAGATAGGTCATTGACAAGATTAAGAGGGAAATTTCCAAATTTTTGGAACAAACTGACAATGAAGACACAAATTATCAGAACCTTTGGGATACTGCAAAGGCAGCCCTTAGAGGGAAATTTATAGCACTACAAGCCTTTCTCCAGAGAACGGAAAGAGAGGAAGTTAAAAACTTAATGGGACATCTTAAATAACTGGAAAAGGAAGAATATTCCAATCCCAAACCCAGCAGAAGAAAAGAAATAACCGAAATTAGAGCAGAATTAAATTAAATTGAAAATACAAGAATTATACAACAAATCAATAAATCAAAAAGTTTGTTTTTTGAAAAGGTCAATAAAATAGATAAATCTTTGGCTAACCTAACCAGGAAGAAAAGAGTAAAATCTCTAATCTCATCAAT
>CAUYRH010017355.1:0-22175 GCA_963574655.1 Perodicticus potto
TGCAATCATGGGGCACAATGTGCTGACTTCATATACAATCTGAAATATTTTGGTCGAACTGTTAAACATAGCCTTCATGGCATTTTCTTAATCACTATATGAAGACATTGATATTCTACATTTAATAAGTTTCACCAGTATGCACATGCCATTTTAAAGCACTTCCTTCATCAGGAAATTCTGTTTTCCTTCTCTTATCCTTGGGATTGATCTTTTGGAAGGGGGTAGTGTTCCTGATAGTTCAGCATCTCATCCTTGTGTGTTGTATTTCTACCTTTTCCAGTGATGTTTTCAGTAGTGAAGCGAGAGAGTGAAGTGAATTCCTACCTGTCCCCTTTTGCAAGAGTATGATTTGCTAATGCTGCGTTCCATGCTCGCTGGTGCCCTGGTCAGGGAGGAGAAGGTGCGTTTGTGCCTTATGAGTGAATCTTTCTTGTTATCTTAAGGTCATTTTCAGGTGATAGGTATCTTTTCACTTGTCCACAGTGATTTTTTTTCCTTCTAGACAATTGCCAGTCTCTGGTTGAAGGGACTCATCCTGGGAGACTTTGTGGGCTACTTTAGTTTCCCCAAATGTCTAATGAGAGAAGAGAATTGCTGTCTCCTTTGCTACTTGGGACAATGGGCTTTAGAAATTAACTAAAGGTACTGCTCAAATGGAGCAAAGAAGGCCTTATTTTATCCATGTTTGTATTTGAGTGTTAATTTCCCAGAAAATGTTTGATGCTTATTTTTTTTTCTAAGTGCAGCATATAATTTACAAATTATAGCAGGCCACTTACATGGCACAATTATACTTTTGGGGAGTGCCAGTCATAAATATTGGTCACGTACTTTGGGGACTCATAATATTGGATTTAGGTGACATATTAAAAATTCATAGATTTGATAGGCTGTTGTAATTAATCTTTATTTTCCTGCAGGGACGACACTGAGAAATGTAGCTTTTTTATGAGGTATTAGTAAGAGACCAAATAGAGGGGGAAACCTCAGGGAGACAGGCATGCAACACTAACTGGAAAGTCTGTGTGACCCAGGAGGAAATGCCAGGAAGTATGCAGAATGGCCTAATTCCCTGAGGCTCACTGGAGAATGCATACCCAGCCAGCTGCGTACATGACAGTTTTGGGCAAGAGAACTTCTTTTCCCCTTGGGTATGGCTTATGACTCAGTTCTTTGCTAATTATTTTAGCAAACTTTATAAATATACTCTTGTACATCTAGGGTGTACCAACCAGTATATTTGATTATTTACTTAATGAATAAATTCACTTTCCTATCACTTATTCCATCAATGTGTTATTTCTTTGTAGAGAGTAGACATTGCTTCCTGCTCAATGAGCAGGTCTTTCACAGAAAGTCCTACATGCAAAAATATTATTTAGGTGTATTAGAAAAAAATTGGCTGGGTCTGGTGGCTTACTTCTGTAATCTTAGCACTCTGACAGGACGAGGTTGGAGGAGTGCTTGAAGTCAGGAATTTGAGACCAGCCTTGGCAATAGTCAGATTCCATCTACTAAAAATAGAAAAATTAGTTGGGAGTGGTGGCATATGCCTGTAGTCCCAGCTACTCTGGAGGCTAAGGAAGGAGAATGGCTTGAGCCCACGAGTTTGAGGTTGCAGTAAGCTATGATGATGCCACTGTATTGTAGCCAGGGAGACGAGTGAGACTCTGTCTCAAATGGAACAAAACATGCAAAAACCCTGAAAGACAAATTTTTAATAGTAAATACATTTTTTTTGTTGCTGCCCCTCCTCTACCCCTTGCATTATTTGCAAGGAAGTTCAGCTTTCAGTGGCTCACTCAATTGAGACATCAAACTATATTTATAGCTCAACAAATGAGAATCAACAATTCTAATTAGATGACCTTTGTGTCAGTTTTGATATGGAAAAAAAAAGATGTTCCTGTGTTTTGGTTAAGGCAGCCAGGATGTTCTTATTATTCATGGTTTGTTTTGGAATGCAAGGCTTTTAGGAATCTCAGCCTTTTTACAGACTCTGTGAACTTGTTTAGCTAAATGGTAGACCGTGTTAAGTAAAGAGGTAGAACGTTGATTTATCTTTCTCAGGAGGCTACAATTTAATGATGTAAAGTTTGGAGGGAAGCATTGATCCTAACTACAGTAGAACCTCCATTGTTGGCCAGCTCCCTACATTGGCCACCTCCCAAAGTTGATCTAATTTTCATAGACTGGACATGAACCACATGTATTCAATGGAAAACTGACCTCTCTATATTGACCACTTCTGTAAGTTGTGTCATGCACCACTTAGACTATGACATACAATATTTATATTCTCTATACCTTGACCAGTTGACTCTGCTCTACACCAAGGAGTAGAAGGTGTGGGGTTTCCCCCTTAGTTGTATTATTTTTACTTTAGTATAAGTTCTTTTTTCATATTTTATTATTATCACATTAATCGGTTAACGTTGGGCATATTGTTTTATTGTTTATCACATGTTGTGGAAGACTTTTTAAATTGGTCTGAATTGTACTGAAAAAATTTCCAGTTAATCAAGACATGATGGCCCAAAGAAGAGAACTCAAAGAGCTGACATTGAATGAAAAGCTTGATCTTCTATGTTTTCTGGAAAGCAGCAGCCAAAGAGAGATAGTGGAACATTTTGGTGTTAGCTAGACCACAGTAGCAACATTCCAAAACATAAACGTTGAGTACTTGGAGAGATAGGGTAAGGAAAGCAAAGACCTACAGCAGAAAAGGAGTAAAACTTCCCCTAATTAAGGCCATGAAGCCACATTAGGCTGGTTCAAACAAATGAGGGCAGTTAAGACCCAAATCTCCAGGGCAAAGATCCAAGAAGTTGCTAAAAAATTCTCACAGGAATTTGGGGTGGCAGATTTCCAAGCATCAAGTAGCTGTCTTGAGAAATTTAAACTGCAATGTAAGATCTTCCAGAAAGTCTTGTGTGGTAAATCCAAAGAAGTTCCAGTCAAAGTTCTGGAAGAGTTCACCAAAAAGTTCCCAGACATCTCCAGAAGCTTCAAAAATGACAACATCTTTAATGTTGACAAGGATAGACTCTTTTTCAAGCAGACTCATCATGAAGCGTGACAAATTTAAGAGCACAAAACTTTCCAAAGAAGGTTTTCACAATTCTGCTGGAGAGCAACTAAAGGCCTCAGTAACTGGAAAATTGGCAAAGCCAAGTGCATTCAAGAACCTGAAGCCTGAAGATCTCCCGGTCACTTGGAGATCAAACAAATGCACATGGATGATTACTGGTGCCCTACTTGGGAGTGGGTAAGGAGTATGGACTGAGAAATGAAGAAGAAATAGTCTATTCTATGGACAGTAGACAACTGTCTGGCCATTTGCAAATGAATCATCATGACACTGAAATTTCTGCCTCCAAATATGACCACAAAAATCCAACCTCTCAACCAAGGCATTATTATATCTAAAATGTACTACTGAGCTCAGCTGCTGTGGGTCCTTACTAAAACACAACCTGTGATCCACCTATAGAAGCAACTTCATCTGCTTCATCAGTTAACACTCCGGATGCTGTCGTCTGGATCAGTTCCGCTTGGAATAAAGTTCAGTTCAGCCAGACACAATGCAGAAGTCACAACAATTTGGGTATCTATATATATAATAATAAGATGTATATATATCTTCTAATTTCTCCCCTCCAGGGGCTAAACACTCATACATGCTTTTCACTGAACAAAATGTCTTGAGGATCTTTCCACATCAGTTTACAGAGATTAGTTAAAATTTAAACAAATAGTTGCATAATATCACATTGGGTGGAAATAAAAAGTTATAAACTGGCCGGCACTGTGGCTCATGCCTGTAATCCTAGCACTCTGGGAGGCCAAGGTGGGTGGATTGCTTGAGCTCAGGAATTTGAAACCTGTCTAAGCAAGAGTGAGACCTCCATCTCTACTAAAAGTAGAAAAAACTAGCCAGGCATGGTGCATGCTTGTAGTTCCAGCTACTTGGGAGGTGGAGGCAGGAGGATCACTCGAAAGTAAGAGTTTGAGGTTGCTGTGAGCTATGATGATGCCACAGCACTCCACCAAGGGCAAGAGAGTGAGACTCTATCTCTAAAAAAAAAAAAAAAGCTATCAACTAAAAACTAAGCTTTAATTAAAGTGAGAGTAAAAAGAACCATAGTTTCCATGGCTCGGCGCCTGTGGCTCAACAGGCTAAGGTGCCAGCCACGTACACCTGAGCTGGTGAGTTCGAATCCAGCTTGGCCTGCCGAACAACAATGACGGCTGCAACCAAACAATGGCCGGGCGTTGTGGCGGGCGCCTGTAGTCCCAGCTACTTGGGAGGCGGAGGCAAGAGACTCGCTTGAACCCAGGAATTGGAGGCTGCTGTGAGCTGTGATGGCACAGCACTCTACCCCGGGTGACAGCTTGAGGCTCTGTCTCAAAAAAAAAAAAAAAAAAAAAAAAAGAACCATAGTTTCCAAGTATCAATGGTATTTAACAAGAAATCTTGAGGGGACAAAAAAAAAAAAAGGATGCAGCTATTTATCAGGTTAATTTCCAAAAGGAAGGAAGGAAAGGATGATAAAGTGTTTCTTACATTTGGTAATCCCAAGAACATAATAAACCAGACTTGCAGCCAAAAGTTCTTTAAAGTTAATTTTATATGTTTTCTTCTCCAGCAAATATGATTATGGTTAAAAAATTTCTTTTTGATATATGATGCCTACTACTAAATCTTATAACCTGTAAACTTAAGAAAATACAGAATAGGTTTTTTTTATAGGAAATTGTAGTTTGTGATTTGTTCAGGAGATTAAAAAATGTCACCAAACTTGTGATAATCCATTAATATGATCTTGCTCATCTTATAATTAACATATTGATATATACATTTTATACGGTCTCTTGCCAGGCAATGGAAAATATCTAGTTTACGAATTGCAAAGAAAAAAAAAAAAAGAATTGTGCACAGGCTTTTCTTCTTGGTGGTTTACCAAACTATAAAAATTTGTGTCTCTAGAAGATTTCTTTTCCAAAACAAAATACAAAATTTTGTTCCTTAATAACAGTATGGAAGTACCATAATCTACTAATCACTTTCCTACTGATGAGCATTACGTTAATTTCTACATTTAACTATTACAACATTCTGCAATAAATATCTTTGCATACATTTTTTATGTTTTTAAAGATAAACCTTACTCTGTTGCTTAGGCAGGAGTGCAGTGGTGTGATCATATACCTCTCTGTGGCCTCAAATTCTTGGGGTTAAGCAATCTTCCTGTCTCAGTTTCCTGAGTAGCTAAAACTACAGGTGTGGACCACTATTTTATGTTAACTTTTTATTTTTTTGTAGTGATAGGGTCTTGCAATGTTCCCCAGGCTGATCTTCAACTCCTGGCCTCAGGCAATCCTCCTACCTCAGCCTCCCAAAGTGGTGGGATTACAGGTGTGAGCCACTGTGTCTAGCCTTTGTACACTTTTTTGTATTTATTAATATGTGCAAATAGGTAAGATGTCTAGAATTAGAATGTCTATGTCAAAGTATATGTACATTTTACATTTTGAAAGAGAAATTGCCCCCTTAAAAGGCTCTATAAATATGTATATGAAATATCTTTCATCCAGTATAATCACCAATATTGCATAAAATTATAGCTTTATTAAAATATAATTCACAAGCCATAAAATCCACCCACTTAAAGCATATAATTCCACAGTTTTTAGTGTATTCATAGAGATGTGCAACCATTGTCAAAATCAAATTTTAGAACACTTTCTTCACTCCAATAGGAAGCCTTGTACTCGTCAGCAGTCATGCCACTTTACTGGCAATTCCCCGTCTCCTAGCATTGGGGAGTCACTAATCTATTTTCTGTCTCTGTAGGTTTGTCTATGCTGTACATTTCACATAGGCAGAATGAAAAATATATGGTCTTTTTTGTCTGGCTTCTTTCACTTAGTATACATTTTCAAGGCTCATCGATGTAGCTTGTATCAACATTTCATTCCTTTTTATGATTGAGTAATAGTCTATTGAATGGCTGTATCACATTTTGTTTATCTATTTGTCGGTTAGTGGATGGCCCTTTGGGTTGTTCCTACCTTTTGGCTGTTATGAATAATGCTGCTATTATATTTGTGACAAGTATTTTGTGGACATATGTATTTGCATCTCTAGGAGTGAAATTGTTGGGTCACGTAACTCTAACTTCTTGAGAAACTACCTGTTTTCTACAGTGACTGCGCCATTTTACCTTCCTTAAGCTGAAGAAATTTATTTTTTAATTTTTTGAGCAAGGTCTCCCTATTGCCTGTGTAGTCCATCATCACCAGCAAAGTGTGAAGGTTTCAGTTTCTCTATGTCCTTACCAACATTTGCCTGTCTTTTTGATTTCATCATCCTAGTGGGTGTGAGATGGTATCTCATTGTGACTTGGTTTGCATTTCCCTAATGACCAATGAGGGTGAGCATCTTTTCACCATGTACTTACAGGCTATTTGTGTATGTTCTTTGGAGAAAAGTCTGGATTCTTCACCTACTTTTACAGTGGGTGGTCTTTTTACTATTAAGTTTGTAAGTTCTTTACATATTCTGGTTACAAGATCCTTAGCAGATATATTGTTTGCAAATATTTTGTCCCATTCTGTATGTGGTATTTTTTCTCCACCATTGTATTTTTATTAATCTTTTAATTATTGTCCCTGATAGTCAGAAAGGGCTTCCCATTGATGATTTGCATTCCTTTTCCCCAGGTCAAACAGATTTTTATGTATTTATTAGCTATTAATTGTGTTTCTAATGTTTGTTTCTTGGTTTTGTATTTTGCCAAGTTTTGTGTGTTTGATCCTTTCTTTTAATGAAATCTAGCTAATGGTTGATTGATACAGTCTGTTTTAGTTACCTTCTTTGCTGATATATCTTAATAAGGACCCGGAAGGCTAGGTTTGGATTTTTCAGACCGTGGGATTTCCTCTAGATTGTGGCACTGTAGAGAAGGCTACCTAACCCACCTTCTGTCCTTCTGTCCCCTAACCCCCTCCAGGCTCAGGGTCCTCCTCTTTTTCCTTCTTTCCCAAAGGCAGCTCTGCTCTGTACTGCATAGCAAGGGGGTTGTGCATAGTGTGTGGACACCGCTGCTCTCATGACCACAGTCCTTTCATCTCTTCACAAAGGGCACTTCTGCCCTTACACATCTGGTGTACTGGGCAGCTCCGGTACCTGTAGAAGGGGGAAGACTCTGGGGGGCTGTGTTCCCACAGCCCTGTCAATTCCTAGCTCCAGGACCTAGGCAGAGGGCTAAGGGGAGGAAGGTTCAGAGCAGGACCTCAAGGTGTAAGGCCTACGGGTGTTAAATCATCTTGCAGGGATCTAATGATTAAAAGTTTTGTAACAAAAAATTCTACATTAAAAATGATGTTATTATTATTTAACTTTTAAATGGGAAAACCCATCACAGTTTCCATGCAACTGACTTGCCAGTTAACTTCTTGTAACTCACTTAGAAGTTTGGAACCATGTTTTTTTGAATCCATGTTAATTTGATCCTAGTCCTTGCATTTGTTCATTTCTGGTTGTGGCTGTAAACTGTCACATGAGCACAGTGAGTCTGAAGTTGGGAATTTAATTTGTTTTTTAATTTTTTGAGCAAGGCCTCACTATTGCCTGTGTAGTCCATCATCATAGCTCACTGCTAACCTCAAACACCTGGACTCAAGTGATCCTCCTGCCTCAGCATCCTGAGGAGCTGGGATATAGGCACAGACCACCATGCCTGGCTGACTTTTGTATTTTTTGTAGAGATGGAGTCTTGCTATGTTACTTGGGCTAGTCATGAACTCTTGGCCTCAAGTGATCTTCCCACCTCAGCCTCCGCAAATGGTAGGAATACAGGTGTAAGCCACTGCACCTGGCCAGGGAATTTTATTTTTGAAAATATAAAATATATACAATACCTTGACTTCCAGGATCTCTCTGGGAAAATAAAAAAAACTTAGTCTAAGATTTTTCAGGACCAATTCATTATAATATTTGAAGGTTGCAAATCTAAATGGTGGTTAGTGTTATCCTGTTACTGACCAAGCAAACAAACAAAAAGAAAACAAAAAAATCCAAACAGTAGCTGAAACAAAACTAAAGCAAATAAAACAAACACACAAATAAAAAAAAAGCCAAGAACAAAAATCCAATAAGAAATAAGTAAACAAAAAATCATGCAGGAAATAGATGACTTGCTAAGACCAAGCTATAGGAACCCCAAAATCTCCGTGTAAATGAAATAAATGCTGCTCAAGGATTTAGGATACTTGGACTTGGATTCTGATTCTATCTTGAGGAGTGGTCTGGGGACTACCTACTTACCTAAAGGTCCTTGATGTGTCTTGTGTACTGTGAGGTTCCTTGTTTCCCTCAGAGCATTGTTGTAAGCAGCAACAGAGGATGCTTATGTAGAAGCACTTTGAAAAGTATAAAGACTTAGTATCTATCTGATGTATTTGTTGTGAAGATTAAATGAATTAACACTTACTTGGTGCGTGACAGAGTACCTGCTCAACTTACATTAATTATTACTTTCATCCCTGCATTCACCTGTAAACCCATAATACTGTTTTACACACAATAAAATGAAATTTCACCTTGGAAAAATTAGACCACATTTAATTTTATATGTAGTGTATATATATATGTATTAAATTCAACTTTATGAGTAGATAAAAACCATTTGACATTTGTGAATCACATTCTAAGTCATTTATATCTTATACTTTGGCATCAAATAATGCCATACTTAGAAAATATAAATATTTAGCATGGATTTATTATCAAAAGAGGAACCTCTATATTTTGCTTGTGCTTTGCTTCTATGACTAAAGTATTTTTATTAGCTGATTCTGAATTTTGAGGACATCTTGTCATGCACTTCTCAGTATTTCCACAGGGAGGCAGAGCAGCACCATTAAATTGACACTAGTCTCACCCACCTATTGGAATGCCAAATCCTCTGGCCTTTACCTTACTTCATTCTGCAGCCTAATGTGAAACACTGTCAATGCTTTATTTTTTGAAATTCTGCTAATTTAATTTATAAGTCCTCTGAGCACTTTGCATATGTGTGTGTGTGCTTGTGTATGTTTATGTGTGTGACATAATCAGAAGGACAACTTAATATTCACTCTGTAAAACTCACTGCCTTTCCTTTTGTCAGATGGATTCCTCTGACGAAGGTGAGAGAATCCCAGCTTTATCCCTGAGACAGTCACTGGTTTTGCAGTTGTGAGTCAGAAGTGTTCCTTTGAGAAACCAGCAACTTGATTCTGCTGCTGGTCTTTTCACTCCTTAGGTATAGAAATGAAATTATAAAAGGATGTATATAAGGCTTAAACACTGTTATCTTTTATACAGGGATTAGACATCTTGGCAAATCTTTCCCTGCAACCTGACTTCTAGATTAGTCTATAGGTTTGCACGGGGAAACTAAAAAAATTGGATGAATGGGGAATGCAAAGACAGTTCAGAATAATGCCTAAATCTTTAATATATATTTATTAAATACACAGGCAAAACCCCCCAAGTTACTATTTAGTAGTAAACCTAGTCACATACTACTAATTTTTTTGAAAGATAGCATTTACTTTACTTAATACCTTGTTTCCTAAAGCCTAGGACCATCACTGACACAAATATTTTTTCCATGACTTGATTAATGCCAGAAAACCAAAAAAAGCTTTTCAACTCCTAATTTGAGCTAGATACAGTTTTTTTTGCAGGGGAGGTAGATGGGTGTTTGTATGTTGAAGATCTTATTTGGCAGATCTGCCTACAATCAACGAGTGTTTGTTTAATACCATGTACTGAACACTCTGCTAACATGGAGGATTTCAAACCAGCAAAGAATGTAGATTTTACAAATGTGCAATTTGGTTGGGAGTTAAGACCTGTAGATATCAAAGAACTGTTAGTGTCCTAAATTTTTACCCCTGCAAATGGATAAACCCTAAGGTTTTTCCAGTTTTAAAATTTTGATTGTATAATTTAGGAGAAAAGAAAAAGAATAAAAAACTTGATGCTAATTTTATGGCACAACTCTAAGTACTACTTTGGAAGATTAAAGGTTGATACTTGGGTTCCAATATTGTTAATAATGATTAATTAAGGTACAAAAGGAAGAATTTTCCTTCCTTTTGGGAAAAAACACAATCAGAATTTTTCTAACAACTGTAGGCTTTTTACTATTTTCTCAACAATAGTTACTTAGGATAAAAATTGGGCATTGTAAACTGTTGTTAATGCCTATTCTAGGTATGTTAATTATCTTAAAATCTAGCCTTCATTTGAATTCCATCAACAAGTATTTTGTGAGTCATCTACCACATGCAAGGCACAGGGAATGAAAGACAGATCAGAATAATGCCTTAATCTTCTATGTTATATATGTTGACTTTATTATGTTCATTGTGATTTCTGAAGAAAAGTACTGGTTGTGGAATATGTTCTGTCTACTCTTCTCTCTCTTGGGATAACGAAAACATAGGGAATGATTTTCTTGTGTGTCCACATAAAAGAGCCATAATATGTGTGGCTTTTCAGAAGCCAGAGTGTGTTCTTGAACCGTAGTTTCAATATTGGCACAATCCTCTGCACAAATGGCTTCCAAATCCACAACCCTTGCTTTAAATACTTCGGAATTTTGGTCATAAATCTCCAACCACATAGTGAAAATGCACTTGGATATTCTGTTCACCTCAGCTGAACTTACCCATAAACTGTCATCATCATCCCCACTCCTCTGCCAAAAGTATTTGTAATGGTGAAAACCATCATTGTCGTGTTCACCTAGGGCAGAAACTTTGTCATTATCTTAGACTCCCCTCACTTCCTTATACATATATCATGATCAGTCTGTCACTTGTCACTTCATAACGTCTCTCATATTAGACTTTTCCTTTTGACTTCTGAAGTCATCACTCTAAGTTTAAGCCCTATCATCTGTCTCTTACCTCCTCATCTCCAGACTCTCTCTGTCCCCAACCTATTCATTAACCAGTTTCCATATTAGTCTTCGGAGAGTGCTACTTTGATCTCTGAAGAAATTTCTACTTCAAAGATATTATTACTATCTTTTTTGTATTGTGTGCAATGCCAATTGCTTTGTTGTTTTAAAAGATTTTTTAATTGATGAATAGAAAACTATATATGTTTATCATGCACAACATGTTGTTTTGAAATATGGAACAGCTAACTTGAGCTAATTAACATGCATTCCTTTGTGTATTTTTAATCTTTTTTTTAATGGCAGAAATATAAAATCTGCTCTCTTAACAGTTTTTGAGACTACAATACATTGTTATTAACTATAGTCATCAACTTTTACAATATATCTCTTGAGATTATTCTTCCTATCCAACTGAAATTTTACGTTTTCTGACCAACTTCTCTAGCCCCTGGTAACCATCATTTTACTCTCTAAGTTTAACTTTTTACATTCCACATATAAGTGAGATCATATGGTGTTGTTTTTTTGTGTCTGGCTTATTTCGCTTAGCTCAATATCCTCCGGTGTCTTCTATGTTGTTGCAAATGAGAGGATTTCCTTCTTTTTTAAGGCTGAATAATATTCCATTGTGTATATTTACCATATTTTCTTTATTCCTTCAAGTTGATGGACATTTAGATTGATTCCATATCATGGCTATTGTGCATAATGCTGCAATAAACATGGGAGTACAATATATCTCTTCAACATGCTGATTTCATTTCTTTTAGGTATACACCTGGAAATGGGATTGCTGGATCATATGATAGTTCTGTTTTTACTTGTTAACATTTTGAGAAACCCCAGTTCAAAGATATAACTCCGTTTTACTTCCTCTCAAAAACATTAAAACTTATGTGTTATTTGGAAGATTAAGTTCAAATTTGCATTCAAAGATTTCCACAGTCTGGTTCTGACATGTATATCCAATGCTGTCTTCCATTATACTCTTATCAGGACCTTCTACAGCAGGTTTAGCTGTGTATTCATGGTTTAGTACTTTTTCATACCTTGTTTATCTGCTCTGATTTTTTTCTCTGTATCCATGTTTTTATTACCTATCCAAGCTAAGCCCTGGTATTTTTTTTTTAATTGAATCTTTCTTGTCTGCTCCATTTTCAGTGATCTCTCTCCACTGACTGAGTCAATAGCAAGGTCTATGCTTATACATGGCCTTGTTGCATGTGTGGTATATACAGGGTGTTTATGAAATTCATGTGCAATTTTAAATTATACACGAACTTCATGGATGCCTTGTATACTTCTCCCCTTTAAATGGAGGCTGCCCATTATTCTCTATATTCCTTTCCTAATGCAGATAAAACAGCTCTTAGTATGTATTTGTTGACCGGCCAACCAAATGAATAGTAAAGGGAGAATGAATGAAGAGCTGGGCCAACCTGACTGTATTCAAGATTTTAACCACCTGAAACTTCAAGAATGGAATTATGGAATTACGTTCTTCTCAAATGCTTACAGTGGACTGTAGTCAATTCATGAAGAAGAGATCATCTGTCTCTCTGGAAGAAATTCTGGGCTTGGGAAGTCAGTCAGGAAATTTCTGCTGGAGTGCCCAAAGGGCAAATGTAGTCTTACATCCTTATGAATCTACAGTCTCTGAATATTTTGTGAAGATTGTAGGACATTTGCAGTAAGGAAAGAGTTTAGGATTTGCCTTTCCTCTGTCTGGAAGAAATGGAAACCAAAGGGTAAAGTCTTTGATCTTCCCAGACTTTTGGGAAATGCCTCTACCTTGAAGACATTAAGCAAGCCGTTGCATTAGGACAGGAGGTGTTGACAAATACCCACTGGCCTGTATTGGATATTTATCATTAGAGTTGTCAGCTGTAGTGCAGGATGCCATATTTTTAGAGGTGTTTAAATGCATGACACTGTTAGAATTATTTCAGGGTTCGGAGCTAAGAGTTTATCTGCCCTGATTGGTACACAAGTCCACAGAATACTTAAATTATCTATTGAATAACTTTCTGTGGGCAATGAGACTGAGAGGAAAAGTGATTAATTAACTCTGTATCCTCTTTACAGAATATTATGCATCATTTAGGCTTGTGCATATATGTACCCATTGATGTATATGTGCACATACACCCCCTCCCAGTGTCTTTTGTTTTCTCTCACGGATCCATTTCATACTATGTCTTAGGATGTTCATCTATAGTATGGTTAATTAAACAGGGTTCCTATGCCCTCTAGTTTTCAGTAGAATTTGACCAACCCCCAGCCTCTCCTGGTCTCTTCCCCGAAGGGGCTGTTTCCCTCTATTAAGATCCTTGCTTCTCTCAAGGCCTACCTTGTGACTCTCCTTTCCCTCCGCTTGCCTTTTTTGGCCAGGTTTGATAATAGCTCTGGTATTTCTAGCTTGGGTACTTGTAGCCCTTATTTCCCTACATCTGTATGTTTGTTTGAAGATAACCCTTGAAGCTCTAGATCAGCAGGGTTGGACAGATTCTTCCAGCTAAACACTCTCCAGCATTCCGACTTTCACTTTGTGTAGAGTAGGACACTGTGCACCACCTACTGATGCCAGGGGAGGACACCAACTGCATGGAGGATAGCAAAGGTCATCCCAATGCCAGCCACCAGGAATAGAGGTCCAAACACTTCTGTTCACTGCAACTTGGTATTGGAGTCACCAAAGAAAAACACAACACAGTTAAGCACTGGATGGAGCAACACTTTTACCCACACGGAGTAGGGACAGAGCAAGATCAGCTCCAGCAGTGTGCGTTAGTTCCCACCCCAGCAACCACTGCAGGGCAGAGCTATAGCAGCAGGTTCCCTAACCCCC
Organism: Perodicticus potto; assembly: GCA_963574655.1. NCBI lineage: Eukaryota > Metazoa > Chordata > Mammalia > Primates > Lorisidae > Perodicticus > Perodicticus potto. The sequence goes on from CAUYRH010017355.1 coordinate 13,816, forward strand.
CTTACCCCACACCATGGACTCTGAAACACTGGAAGGTTGACGGAGGGCCACTGATACACATGCTTAACTGGAACAAAGGAGCGTACATTGAACTTAAAACAGGAAAAGATACCCCCAGACAAAGAAATACGCCTGGCATAGGCTGTGTGGGCTGTCTCTTGGAATGGAAGTGTCCCAGGCACAGGCATATTCTTATGTAGACGAATGGTGGTTGAGATTTCCTTTACCAATACTTTATTTTTGGCTTCCATAGATTCCTTGCTTTTTGGCCACCTCAGTAACTAATTTAACATGGTAGTGGTTATGTATTTAGCTGTCATAGTCACTTCCATTGGAAGAGTGCTTAGGATAGCTAATCAAGAAGCTTAATCCTTGTAATATATCATGTCGCTATAATACCAAGAGCCTCCTGGTCCTGGGATGGGCACATGACATAGGCTGAGGCTGGGTTTTTTTTTGTGTGTGTGTGGTGGTTTTATAACTTTATTTCATGTGTCTGACAATCCATGTCTGTGTCATCCATGTTGACTGTAGATTTTTGAAAGTGGTAACAGGTATATAGGAAACCAAAGTGTAGAGCTTGTTTGGGGAATCCTCATCTTCATTACATTTTTGGACAACTGCATATGGATACATTATGGGATGTTCCTTATGCCTTTGGCCCAGACAGCTTTGTTGAGCCTAGTATCAGTGTGCACATCTGGAGTCCCCATCTCTTTCTGGCAAATTTCTGGATCTCTTTGAGTACCAGATGGGCACTTTTCTTGCAGCCCACTCCATGGATGCACTTGTGAATGTTGATGGTGTATTCTCGAGTCACCACCTCGTTGAAGGCAGACTGGCCCTTATTCTTGCCACTCTTCTTTGCAGGAGCTACCTGCTGGGCCCAAGCTGGAAAGCAGCTGAGATTGTTTTAGTATCTAGTCTCCTTGGACTCAGTGATTGGTTGAGGCTAAGCATGGGCCCCGAGTGGGGGCAATCAGAATCTTTCCCCAGGATTTTTGTAACTGTAGCCAACAAAGAAGTGGGATTTTTTCCTCTTATTGGTTTCGAGCTATGAGAATGTGATAACAGAATTTCTGAAATCCATTTTTTTTTCTCCTGCTATGGGGCAAAATCCTGTTTGCTATGGGAGAATTTGAAGCCAGAGATTAGCAAAAATGAGAGAGAAAAGAGAGAGTGCTTGGTGATATCATGTCTCCAGTTCCAATCTCTAAGATCCTTGAAGCTGCATGATTGTAGTTCTTTAATTCTGTGAGAAAGCCAAATATCCTCCCTATGAATTCTTTTCTTATGCTTAATTTAGCATAAGATGAGTCTCTAGCACTTGTAACCAAAGTCTTCTAACATATTTCCTCTTTTTCTTGTGTTCTGGGTCTGTGTAATATTGTAAACACTCAGTGTCTTCATTAATACAAAGAATCCCTGTTTTTTTATTTTTTGTCCCCCAAAGACCATTGTTTCTTTCAATGGCCACATTCCTATGGCATTACAACAGGAGAATGTGATGATCTTTTGGAGTAGCTGAAGATGATATGGGAATTATTGATTCATCCTGGACTAAACTAGACTACTGCTTTCTGAACTAAAGTAATGAGACAGCAGAGTTCTTATAAAAACCAATATGGTGATAAAGTTTGTATTGGTCAGGGTCCAATTACTACGAAGTACAATAACACAAAGAGTTGTTAACTAGTAACAGGAGATTGGAATACCAGGTGATTGGTTACTGAAAGGTTTGAGAGAACTTAAACAAACAAACAAACAATAAAGCAGCAATACCAGATATACGGAACAGCCATATCCCTGGGGCTGAAGAAGGAACACATTTGGAAGATTCCTCTTTCTCTAACGTAAGGCTGATATTCAGATAGTCTATCCCCACAGTATAATGAGGTGCTGCGGGCCAAGGTTTGAAAGCAGGAAATAGTGTGCTGGGGTGCTGAAGAAACTCACCATGACGCTTCCTGTGAAGAGGGGCTCCTGTTGAATTCTCTGAGAAGTTGACTGGGAAGTCACACACCTGGGGTGCAGGGTAACTCTATGGGAATCTGGCTGGAATATTTGCAGTACTTACAGAAAGGTACCCAGGCAGGATGTTGCTGAACTTGGTGGGAAGTCATCTGGGGGCATCCATGGAACGCTTTGACAAGGTGTCTGCCTGGGTGCCTCTGAAACCTGGTGGAGCTCAGTTCTGCTGGTTGTTGGGCATGCTAGCTGAGTGCTTGCTGTCGGAGCAAGAAGGAAGAAAAGTTATGCCAGCAGTAGTGAGAGAGACCCTTTCTTCTTGCAGTATCTCTTCAGTGCTTTTCATTGGCAAAGCTTAATGTTATGTTAACTGGCAAAGGAAGATGTACACAAGATTCAGCTCCAGTATCACAAGGTTTGTACAGATTAGTTTTCTATACGGGGCATAGAGGCCATTTTAGAGCCATAGGTAAAGCCAGTATGTGGTTTCAGAACTGGAAAGAGCTGGGCCAGTGTTCATAGGACCGGTCCTGGGACCTCAGACACCATGAAGTGAGCTATGATCACCCCTTGTCCTGCCCTTCATGGATATCAAGTGAGACCTGAACAGGGGCCATGAAGGAAACATGGAAGGAAGAAAAAAAAAGCCCCCAAAAGGCGATAGCCAGAGGGTTGTGTGTAAAGGCAAAGGGGCCCAGCCTTCATGCCCCTGGCCTACAGGTGATGTTCGGGGGACAGCATATTTCTGAGCCTCAGTTCTTCTGTAGTACTAGCCTGATCATTTCCCTGCTGCCTTTTCCCCTTCCCTGTAGCATTTTAGCTGCTGGTCTCCCCAGACCAGTGCAAATCCTGAAGCAGGGAGTCCAGGTCCTAAGTGATCTGCCAATTCCTACCAATGATTTTGACTAGATGTAATTATGTAAATTTAAATTCACCGTTCTGGTGAAAGAGGGACAACTAAAAATTCATCATGGCCTCAATGAAATTCAGAAAAAGTATGATATTCAGATTTGCATAGTGTGGATTGTAAATCTTTGGGAAAAAAAGAAAGGAATAGCTAAAAAGGTTTTAAAAAGCTAGGAAGATCTGAAACTATTTAAAAACATCTTTTTTCAATCTCTAGATAAGGATACGTGTATATATACTGTAAAAGTTGTTAGAATGAAAATGGAGTCACTTATTCCAAACTCTAACAAAATGGAGTCAAGAGGACATAAAAGAGAGGCTTTCACACACACACACACACACACACATGCCTATGATAAAAACTATTTCAAGGATTCTCTGAAAACTACTACCTTGCCCAAAGGTCACTGTATATTTACCCAAGGAATACTTTTGCAAGGATGTCTGCCCAGCAACTGCATGTTCAACCTTGGATTGATCCCACCCTTGATCTTTGTAGTGAAAGATAATTATTACTATTTTTTTTTTTTTTTTGGCTAGGGCCGTGTTTGAACCCGCCACCTGTGGTATATGGGGCCAGTTGAGCCACAGGCGCCACCCAAGATAATGATTTTGTTAATGGAAAAGAACTTAAACTCTGTAAAAGAATTTAAAGAGATTTATTCTGAGCTGAATATTTGCAACTGTAGCCTGGAGAATCACACCCAAGAAGCTTGAGCAAGTGGTCTCATTGTGGTTGGGTCATAGTTTGGTACTATGCATTTTAAGGAGACGGGAATTACACATGAAGTCATAAATCAGTACATGGAAGGAATACATTGCTTTGGTCCCCAAAGGCAGGACATCTTGAAGTGGGGCATTATAGGTTATAGGTGAGTTTAAAGTCTCTTTGATTTATAATTGGTTAAAGAAATGAAGCTTTGTCTAAAGGCTTGGAATGTTTTAAGAGACATGCCACCAGACATATACCAGACTCAAATGATCTGTTCAGTAAATTGATGAAGTGCAGGTGTGATTTAAGCTTTGCTTGAATAGCTTTAGGACTGTTCACGAGTTACAAAGGATACACATATCTCCGAGAAGGGGCGGGCCTGAGAAGGCATGTCTGACCTCCCCTCACCTGGCCAGCAACTCAGCTTTAAGATATTTCTGGGACCTCTTGGCAAGAGGGGGGTCCATTCAGTCATCTAGGGGGCTTAAGATTTTATTTTAGTTCACAATTTCAAAACAACTTATAACTAACCTTCTTCATTTTGCCTTTAAAAGCTCTTGCCTTCTTTTGCCTTCTTGAGTACACCTATGGTCCCTCATGGTTTGCTATGGCATGTGTATTCCTGGATTGCAATCTATCATTTACTCCCAAATCAATTCTTTTTTTTTTTAAGAGTCACTCTCTGTTGTTATTTTGGATTGACAATCATTATTTGGATTGATTAATATATACGTATGTAAGGGATGAGAAAGACACACGTATTTTACAAAAGCCCTAACCAAACAAAAGAAAAACCCTAAACTGGAACATACTGTGAGTCTAATAGATCTTTTACTTAAAAATTATCTGTGAATATGTGAATGTTATTAAATTGAAAGGAGCTGAACAGACCACCAAATAAAGCAAAGAAGGCAGTATTGGCCCAAGAAAAAAATTGAGGTAAGATTTGCAAGAGATGTTCAAGGATCACAAAGGCACCACAGAAAGACATGCTTACTTATGATGGAAAAGGAAAGAACCACTGAACAATATGCGAAGCACTTTTACCAACAATTTAGAAGGTGTTTGCCCTGTGAAATTGCCGATGGACGTGGAATTGAGCTCTGCATTGGTCTAGGAACCCATTTTGCATAAATATACCTTAACATTAAACTACTTTACAAGAGAATTCATTTCCAATTATTCATGTGGGGAAAAGAAGGACAGGAGGGCTGCTGATCCTAATCAAGATCCTTCAATTTGAGTTACTATAGATTAGTAGCTCTGAACGGAGAGTGATTTTGCTCCTCAGAGGATTTATGGCGATGTCTGGATGCGTTTTTCGGTGTCACAACTGGGGGATGAGTGCTACTGTCTACTTGTAGGTCAGGGATGCTGCTTCCATTCTACAATGCACAAGACTGCCCTCAACCACATAGCATTATTTGGCTCCAATATGGATAGTGCCAAGGCTAAGAAACCCTGCTTTGATAACCTATTTGAGGAACTGATTGTTTACTTATAGTTTAGGTTAATTCCTTTGGCACCCAACCACTTGTGCTTGGGAAAGAAATGAATTATGTTATTTCTTGTTAACCTTCAAATCCGTGGGAAAGCACGCTATCCCATAATAGGATTTTACTGTATTAAGCTTCCTTACAATTCATAAAGACTAACCAATTGATACCATGTGTCTGTGTGTTTTGGGAGAGTGGTGCAATAAATCAGAAATGTATTCAGAAGCAATTCGAGGTTTCAAAATTTATTTTGGAAAAGTCATGGCTTGGATGATAAACTTACTGATAGTTTTAGTTTGATTGTCTTAACATTTCCTATGGCTCATGAGAAATTGGGATAAGATTACTATAGAAGTCTGAAATTAATAAAAAAGTTAATAAATTATATTTATTGAATTATATAGTCTTTGGTTTTCATCTTCTTTTGTCTAAAAAGGATGTAATTTTTTTACTAGGATATATATATATATTTTGGTAGCATGTTCTTAACTTCATTTTTTTGATGGGCAATTTTAACCTCAAAAATATGAAAGGGTTTTTCTACCCCAACTAAAACTAGCACATTTGTAACCTCTATTTTCAGAGGCTTCAGTGAAATATAAACTCTATTCAGCTGTTGGAGCAATGTGGAAATGAATTGATCACAGTCTGAAAAATCAAGGTAGACTGACACAATCTTTATCCAAGATGGATAGTTTTTTTGTTTTTTTTTGTTTTTGTTTTTTGTATTTTACTTGTTCATTATGTTCTCTCCATCAGAAAGAAAGCCCTTGAGGGCAGGGACTTCTGTCTGTTTGTATTTCCTGGTGCCTACAATTGTGCCTGTGTAAAACAGGCTTTCAAGAAATATTTTCGTTGTAGGCTAGATGGGTATAAGTTAGATCTTTGTGGCTTCTGCATAATCTAGTTTGGGAAAGGGAATGCTAGAGACGTATCTCACTCCTGGCAACCTCCCTGTTTTTATTCTTCAGTGTTGAAAGTGGGGAGGAGCTGGATTTGGTTTGCTGGGACTCAGGGGTGCCCACAGCAGCTTCGGAAAGTGTGCAGGGAGCTGGAATCCTGACCTCCAAGCCTGGTTGGCGGAGTCACCCTGTATCTCTAGCTCATGAGGGAATTTACCCTTCTTGGTTTGAAGGCTCTTAGAGGAGGACAGGGAAGGAGGCAGGAGGAATGAACCCCCTTCCCTACATCTCTGCCGGGTCCCAGGATCCTTTTGGGTCTCTGTCTCAGAGACCTGGTCTGGAGCCTTCAAAGGCCAGGAGCCCAGCTGGGGTGGGGCACCAGTTTTAAAGCCACAGAGCTGGAGTGCCGGCAGAAGCGTCTGCCCAGCAGCCTGAGAGGGTTGCGTCTGACAGGGTTGTTGGCTATGGAAGGCCCTGGGCCGTCCTCGGCTCAGATCTCGGCTGCTGGCCCCTGGAGCAGCTACCACTGCAGCAGGGCCACGGTGTCCCGCTTCTGGATGCAGCGCACCTGCTTCCCGGCTCTGCGGTTCCAGATCATGGGGACAATCTCCGCCTTCTACTTTCTCCAGAAGGCGTTTCAGTTTCTCAGCGCGGCGCCATGTTTTCTCCTGAGGCTGTCTCTTCTTCTCCCAGGGCCGGGCAGAGTCCACGGCCAGCTCCCTCTCGCGCAGTTCCTTCATCCTCCTCTGCCAGGTTGTGCGCAGGGGCTTGCCCTGAACAGTCTGGGAGACCATTTCTTAGAACGGCGCTTCCACACCCGCCCGGCTTTCGGCTTTCGCTTCGGGATGACAGCAAGTGCCTCCTCCTCCTTCTACTTGAGGGACGCGGGTCTGAGCTGAGAAGCTGCTCTCTGCTTCTCCCCGAGGCCTCCTGTCACCGTCTCCGGCGGGAAGTGGTTTGCTGGGCTCGTGCTGACCCAGGGGCATCCTGGTCCCTCCGATGTCAGCTCTTAAGGTGGCCGCGAGGCTCCGGACCAGCGCTCGCTGACTGGGGAAGGTCTGGTGATCTTTGGCTTCGCTGCGCTGATTTGGGGCCCTCTGACCTTCCGGGTCGGCTCCTCCTTACTCTGGGCCTACTCCAAGGCCAGGTCTCCCAAGCCCGGAGAGAACTTTATTGACTTCTCACTTGGCCTTGGCGGATGTGGGGGCCCCGGGACTCGACTCCTCCGTGTTTGAGGCAACTCCAGGCCTGGATCCTGCTGATGCTGAGGGGACCCAGGGCCCAGCTTTGGCTCCCTTTGAGGGGACCCCAAGCCTGCACCCTGATGCAGACTGCGTGATTCGGGCTTGTCTCCAGCTGACACTGCAGGGACCCCAAGCCAGCTTGCCGCCCACTCTTAGGCAACCTTGGTTTCTTTTCTTCTGGGTTTGACTTGAATTCCACAAAGAGGTGTCCAGCCCGCGGAACTGTGGTGAGCTCTCCTGGGATTCAGGCTCTTGAGGGATTCCGGCTGTGGGCCTTCCAGCTGTCAGCTGTGTCTTGGTGGTGTGTCCGTGGCCCAGCCAGAAAGTTCCCAAACCCCAGCCTCCAAGTAATATATGTGATTCCACTCTTCCACTGGTGTTAAGAGCTTTCAGATAATGTAGTTTCTCTCCCTGGCTGCAGAGTAAGTTTACCAATGCTCCAGTTCCATTTCTGGAGGCTTCTCAGAAATGTAAATGCACAGAGGGGGGAAATATAATTAATGTGCTCCCTTGGTGAGAGTGAGGGAAAAGTTCATCAGTAAATAACTCACTGAGTTCATTGTAAATTCTTAAAACCTCCTTTCCATCATCATAGTCTTTTAAATGCAAACTCAAAGAACAAAAAAAGCTCATCTTAGGCTTGTCTCTTCTGACAGCAGTGTGGGAGGATTAATAAATGTTATGAGCTTTTCTGAAGAATAAAGGCACTTTTCAGAGTGAATAAAAGTTTTAATAGATACAAATACCATTTTCCTTAATATCAGTTTTGAATTTTCCCTAAGGTGAGTAGACAGGTAACAGATACAGCCAAGGTTACCAGTTGCTTTATTCTAGAACATCCCAACATGAATGCTGTCCAAGGGTTCTGTTTTTAGTATTGACTAACATTGTACGTTGTGTCCATTTCTATGCTCCCTGTATTGCCTTTCTGATATTTTCTGCTTTCTTGATGTCTGAGAAGTGAAGCTGGGATAGCTTTCTCCAAAATACCACATGTATTCTATATATAGATTTTTGAGGTGTGTAGCACAGAGAAGTTTTATAAAACTCTGATCCACATATTAGTTATCTCTGCCACCGGGATCCTTTTTTTTTGAGACAGAGTCTCACTTTGTTGCCTTAAGTAGAGTGC
>CAUYRH010017357.1:0-29619 GCA_963574655.1 Perodicticus potto
CACGTGGACGGGAAGGGCCGCTTCATCCCCTCTCCCTACCGGCATGCACAGTAAGAGCCACTTCGTCCCCTCTCCCTCCCCACGTGGACGGTAAGGGCCACTTCGTCCCCTCTCCCTCCCCACGTGGACGGTAAGGGCCACTTCGTCCCCTCTCCCTCCCCACGTGGACGGTAAGGGCCGCTTCGTCCCCTCTCCCTCCCCACATGCACGGTAAGGGCCGCTTCGTCCCCTCTCCCTCCCCACATGCACAGTAAGGGCCGCTTCATCCCCTCTCCCTCCCCACGTGGACGGGAAGGGCCACTTATTTTATACCCACATCAATTGTCCTTTTTTCCTGGTACCCGGTCCCCAACCATCAGTGTTCAGATATCACTATTTCCAGAAAAGCGTCCTTAAATTTCCTCTCAGTTCCCAAGCCCCGCTAGCACCGACTATCAGCATTTGCACCAAATAGCCTAAAGCTGCTCTCTTTACTGACACGAGAACAAAAGCCTTGTCCCTGTTTCTGTACCCCCAGGGCTTATCTCAGCGCCTGGCACACAGCTGACAGACCCGCTATTTGCATGGATGATGAAAAGATGGAATTCTCCTGCTACAAATATCTGGCATCTGTAGACTCTGATTTTTTTCTAATAACCTGAGAATTGCTGTGTGCACTTCTCCCCATAAACACATTCATATTTAGCAGTCCCATCGGATCTCTACTTTTGTTTTGAAAAATAGGGTAGCCATTGTATTTCCACTGTTCCTCTGTTGGATCAGTTTTGAACCCGAGTGTTGTGATAAAATTTAGTTCATAAACTTTGTCTGGCAGAATTTTAACAAATTATTCTAAATCCTCCTTGGTTATCCTGGAAAAACTTAAACTGCATTCCCCAGGCTGCTAACCATCCTTCTGTGTGGTCTAATCACCTCTGTGCTGTCCCCAAGCTGTGGGACAGCATTTAAATTACCTGCACTGGCCCAACAGAGCCTCAGCAAATAGTAGAAAACAATAAATAAAACAAAGGCCAGTGCAGGGGAAGAAGAAAGAAAAAGCACGAAGTCTGATGATTTGAAATGAGAAACAGTCCAGCAGGAATTATCTTGCAAACAGGAACGGGATCTTGAGAAGCAGTAAACGGGACATTAGTCTCAAACCTAGAAACATCACTGGAGATGTCACTGTTCTACCAGGACTCAGGAGAAGGACACTAACAAATTGCATTCGAAATCTGCCAGGTCCAGCCTGAACAGATGGAACAGCGTTAGCAGGCAGGGAGACGGGGAGTAGGACCTTGGAGCCCATCTGGGTATGCCACTCCAGTAGCCATGCATGTCTCGAGGAGCTCCACAAACCTGAACCACTGCAAATGATTAGAGGCAAAGACTTTCAGGATCTTCGGTGACAAAGCCCAGAATCCCATGGCTGGAAGAGGATTTCGCCAGCATAAGAGACAGTATAGAAGGTAGTATATAGGCAACAGAGGAAGCCCAATCAGAGATGAAACTGAAGTTAGAACTAGGCAATTCACAGAGGTAGAATCACCCACCCCAGCAGGAGGGGGTATCGCAGGGACGTGCCAGGGAATTTGTCAGAACACCAACTCTACTGAAGGTGGAAGACATCGGTCACCGGTCAACACTGGTGAGATACCAGGTAAAATTCTGAGTCGGTGTCAGCCCAAATGTAGAGATTCTTCTGTGAACCCTATGCTGTCATGCAGAACGAGGACCTGATTTCGTGGGAGTGAACTACACACACCAGAGCAGACACTGGTGAGACTGCCTTCCTTTCACCCATGACTGACACCAACCTCGCTCTCTGGCCCAGGGCCAGCCCTCAGTAGACAATATTCTTAATCCTTTTAGTAGCAAAATTTGTTTTCAGTCATTTCTGGTTTAAAACAGGCTCTCTTAGAAAAGTTTCATTCAAATTTAGTATTATCATAGTTTGAAGCCGGGGTTCACACAGTCCATTCAGGGCTCTCCTTACCTTCTTCTTTGGGTCCCCTTGCTAATTTTCCAGGGCACTTTTGCACCTGTCACCCAGTAGCAGCAGAGTTGGGGGGGAGGGGGACAATGTGTCTGCTCATGTGCACAAGGGCTTCTACGTGCACAGTGGTGGGTGTGGCCACACGGTCAGCTCCCTTCAGGAGTCCCTCCCTCAGCTGGGGACTGTAGGGTCCATCTCGCTACAAGGCATCAAAAGGACCCTGGTGAGTTTGCTGTATCCCATTTATGTGTTGTGATCACTCCAGATTTCTCCTGAAAAATTAGAAATTCCCACCTATCCAACTTGGCCCTGTGGAAATCTGGAAATGATTTTCCATCTCTCTAAATTCTCCTTTCATATCTAGGTCCATAGGGTACTAGGAAGAAGTGGGATATTCCTTCACAGGGAGAAGTGGGATATTCACTCAGGCCAAAAAAGGAGTTTCTAGGCTCCTTCAAACCTGCTCCAACAAGGTTGCCTTTAAATATTCTAATGGCACAAGCCCACATGTCTTTAGAGCAGTCCTTGATTTGAGTTGGCTGCTGTTGTGTCCTTGGAACTTTGAGGCTTTGACCTTGACAGCCAGTGAGGGTAGAGGAGGGCCAGCAGCAGGTCAGGGGAGCTGGGAAGGAGTGTTTTGGGTTCACAGAAGAATCTCTACATTTGGGCTGACACCGACTCAGAATTTTACCTGGTATCTCACCAGTGTTGACCGGTGACCGATGTCTTCCACCTTCAGTAGAGTTGGTGTTCTGACAAATTCCCTGGCACGTCCCACAAATTCCCTACACACATCCCAAATGGGATCGGGAAAATCTCAGCAAAGCAAAGAGACAAAGTTACCTAAGAGGAAAAGGGAATGTGCTGAAAACAGAAGCATGTGCAATTTTATTTTTAAAGCAAGAAGAATTATCTGGCAAGAATATATAATTTTTTTTTCTCTTGCATTGAGACATGGATATATCAGTTTGGCAAAGATCTTAGAAACATAATAAAAAGTTAATACCCATTATTCTGCACATTATGGAAACCCAGAGTCCCTGAGTACTGGATCTAGAAGATACGTCACTTCATCTGTTCAAGCTCTGCAGCTGCTCACATCTACTGTCTTTAACTGGATTCCCAGGCCCTGGACAATCTAATTTGTATATGTACAATACTTTTTGTTTTATTTAAATGTTGCGTGAGATATATTTAGCGATAGTGATTCCAATTTAAGTTAAAAGTCAACCGTATGTGGTTCTGCTAATGCAAACAGCTCACCTATGTTGACAATCAGAGAAACAGATGCTTTGGACATGTGACTCGGTGCTCACCTCACAGGTGACGCCACTCCGGGAAGCCCACACGTCTCCCTTTCCTCAAGTATAAAATAAATTGCAATTTTAGGACTTTTCAGATGTGGAATAAATATGAGTTTTAGAAGCTAGGAAGCACCCCAGCAACGTGACTAACCAGGGGAACCGGCAATGGGAGAAAATCTTCAAAAAAGGAGTAATACTTTTTTTTTTTTTTTGCCTGTAGAAATAAAAATAAAAGAAAGAATCAACAAATAATAGAAGACAAGAACATTTGGATATCTTCTATTTGTTTGATATTATGTTAGGTCTTTTGTGTTTATTTTATTTTGTTTTCATTGTGCAGAATCTTAAAATAATTAAGGTGAAGGAGCGGACATCAGCCCTGGTTTTCTTGCGCACAGCTAAACACAGCAGCCTGTGCACGGAAGCCTGGGGTATTTCAGAATGAAAGTTTACTCCCTCTTCTCATCCCCATCCATGGGTCTAAGGCACAGTCAGAAAATAGTAAGTAGCTCTACAAAGCCACCACGGCAGCAGGACAGAAATCCGCGAACAGAATGATGCCATTTGGAGTATCAGTCTCTCTGCCTCCCGATTCAGCCAACTTATCCATTTTAAGAGCAAATGGTCAGACTTTCCACCCTCCTACGTTCTTTTCAACAGGGTCACTAAGAGGCAGTTTCCACTATGTGAAGACAGCCTTAGAGTGGGTGGAACCAAATGTTTCAAAGTCAGAAAGAACCGGATTCAAATCCCAGCTCTGTGGCCTTATGTAAGATTAACTTCTGAAAGCCTCCACCTTCTTAGCAGGAGGATGGGTCATTGGAAATTAGCTTTCGTGGTGAAAGTGAAGTTTAAATGGCATAGCTGAAAGGTCTTAGCCTGGTGGCTGATATAAGAACACATCATATATTAATGGGAGAGGGAACCCTTCTTGCTTCAATTCAAATGATTTCAGAGAACATAGGGAGAGGGAATAAAAGGTGGGTATGATCTATAAGCATTAAACTGCTCTCTATCTTTTTAAAGGCAGGAGAGACAGACACAAAATTAAGTTTGAAGTAAGGTGATTTCTTAGTATTACGTAGACATGCCAAAATATAACGCTGCAATGCTCTCATGCCACTAAAGACCCAAATCAGGAGAGACCAAACTGTCATTGTCAGCAGACAAAGCCACTGGTAATTTTAGCAAATCCGGAAAGATCTAAGCAGATGCAGAACCAGAAAGCCATTATTTCCTGACTGCCTATCAACTTGCAGCGTTCAGCAGGGTCACCATTTCTGTCATTTTAATGCAGCCAACTAGCCAGGGCACTGTCACACTAATAAAGTAGGTGCAGCTTAATTCTCTTAAAATATTCATTTTTATTTGAAAGCATTCTGAGGATGCAATTGGTAATTTTTTTTTCCCCTTTTGCCATGGGGAAAATGATTTCTTCATCCACACACCAAATGACAGTCTCTCTTGACTCGAACCCAGTCTGGAATTTGAGATCATGTTCTGTCTGCAGCGTGGGGCTGCCTGTCAGTCTGTCTGTCCTATTTTATTAGTAAGTGATGAGAAAATGCTCTCTATGCAGTTCTCTGAAAACGAGCTGCCCCATTTTTTTTTAATAGCTGGAAGCATAAGATGTTTAATAGAAATTTCTAAAATTTTCTCTTTTGCATTCATTCCTTTTTGTCTAGAGGCACACGGTACAGCCCATTTTTAAAATGATTATAAGAAAACACCAGAGCTGTCATTTCTATTCATTGTCTTCTCGAATATTGGAATTTCTGGGCCTCTAATTCGGCTGCCCCTGATGAATAGCTAAAGCTCCGGCAGCAGAGCGTTTCTTCTGCAGAATGTGGAAGGCTTCAGTCTCATTTATTTTTCTGCATGTCCTGAGACTGTATGCTTTTTAAAGAATGTTATTCCTAAAAGAGCTTCATTGCAAAAGATATTTCTAGCCTAGTCTCAAGCTTAATCAATTGTCCATCATGTTGTAGGGCTTAATGGGAGAAGACGGAGCTAACGTAATGGGTATTATGCAGAGCTTGCCAGAAGTGAGGGCGAGGAGCCGCCCCGGGGACCATCGACTCCCAGAAGAGTTGACACGCTAGAGGAGGACAATTACATTAGGACGTTTTCCTACCCAAGCCAGAGGAATAGTCTTGGGGACAAGATAACATTCAGATCTGGGCAACAGCCAGGAGGGAAGACTCATTGGTCAGCGTGGCAGAGTCTTGCTATCGCGGCGTTGGCTACACTCTGGAATTGGAAATGGAACTATCTCTTCTTGGAATCAGAGCAATGAGTTTTGTTTAATAAAGCGGCAAACAAGCCTATCACTGGCGTGAACTGGATCTCACAGACATTTGCTTTTTTTTAAAAGAACTGCACAGAAATCTACACAGCCAGTCACCATTGAATCAGTTCCTTGCGAGAAGTGTTCTAAGATGGCTGTTGCAGGGAGCATGGGAAAGGATGGAGAAGGAGGAAATATATACAAGAAAAAGTCCACGGCCCATGTCAGAGGGTGCCTCGCAACACAGACACGCACGCCCGCGTGTTACATGCGTGTTGGTGTAGGATGCTCAACTCCCACCATGTGTCTAAGTCCGAGAGGATTGATTTATAAACATGGTCTAGTCACTTCTTAGACTGCCAGTGTCAGCACTCTGCCTACAACAGATGCAGAAATGAAGCAATTACAAAGCAATATTTCAATAAGAACAGATGAATATAGCCCGACCTGAGCATGTAAGTGCCGAGGGCATCACGCTGAGGGAATGATCAGAGTCGGATGGAAATAATCAGAACACAGTAAGAATCGCTAGCAGACAGCCCTCAGAATGGGAATGATTTCATTTTGTAAAAAAGAAGTCTTTAGAAGTCTCTCCACATACATATACACAATAAACAAAATATCTACCTACAGTAAGGTGTTCAGAGTGGTAATAAGCACAGGGTAATATATCACAACTCTTTGAAGTTCTTATTTTCAGGTATCTGTATTTTTAGCTATACTACCATACAAATGTAATGATAAAAGTTTTTTTTTTTTAATTTAAAATGTGAATCAAGAAAGGAAGAAAGGATTGAGGCATCTTAAAATCAAGTACACAAGTGTTCCCCTTAGTATTCATCCACATTTCAGTGTTTTAAAAATACTTTTCATTGAAAATATAAATTTTACAATAATATGTCTTTTTATTACAATTACACAGTAGTTTGACACAGAACAAAACAGCACAATCAAATGTCAAAATCTTCTTCTCTAAAAATAAATGTTTTAAAAAACATGACAAAAATTACTGTCACCCTTCAATGGTTAAATTACCTTACATTCTTCTCCTACACACTTATTATTATTATTATTATTATTTTAACACTGGTGATGCAGTGACTTTTTATTTTTATTTTTTTGTAGTTTTTTTTTTTTTTTTTTTTTTTGGCTGGGGCTGGATTTGAACTTGCCACCTCCAGCATATGGGACCAGCACCATACTCTTTGAGCCACAGGTGCTGCCCAACACTGATTTTTTTTTATTAAATCATAACTGTGTACAATTATGGGGTACAATGTGCCGATTTGATATACAATGTGGAATGCTTAAGTCAGACTGATTAACATAACCTTCAGAATGGAAGAAGATTTTTGCAGGTTATGTTTCTGATGAAGATCTGATAACTAGAATCCACAGAGAACTCAAAACGATAAGAAAAAAACAAACAACTCCTATAACCTTCTTTAAGATTACTACTCTCTCTTTTCTTCATTATAATGATGCAATCTTTTATTTTTACTTTTAAGGAAGCTTGGCTCTTGTACTCTTCCCAATGAACTCCTCATAAAAAACCAAAATTCTAAACATCTAAAATGTGAAAGATGTATCAAAGTACTACATATATTTTTACAATTTTAATAAAGAAGCAATTTGAAGTCTTTCCTAAAGCATTGTACTCCTCCAGAGGACTTTTGAATTAATTCATCATGTTCCAGAAATATCCATTGGGATGTTGCTTGGAATTACTTATATATTATAAGTTTAATTTAGGAAAATTGACAGTTTTATGTTATTAGATGTCTTCCCATCCATTAATATATGGAATATGATATGACTTTCTAATCATTTGGGTGTTATTTTGCACCATGCAACACACAGTCTAGTTGTCTTTATATGAACACTGCATACTTCAGGTTAAGTTTTCAGTATCAGCTCGGGTACTGAGCATGGAATAGCCATGTGTAGTTTCTAATGACATATGTAAAATACACATTGGTTTTAACTTGTATCTGAGGAGCCTGGTTTCATCCTATGCTTGATCTTTGTAGGCCTGGCCACAGACTAACATAAGGTTTTGTCTGCCAGGTGTCAGAAGGGGAAATGCACCGGACCTCACCTCACCAAACCTGGTGTGCACAGCCAGTGCATTTCAGTTTTCCAGAGGGAGCTGCAATCGAGGACTCCACCCTCCACCTCCAGTCTTAATGTCTGCATTCTGCTGTGGAGCCCTGCTCATTACAGACTTAACGAGAACGTCCCAGGTGTTCCCACCGAAAGCTCCTTCCTGGCAGCCTCAGCTGAGGCGCTTTTCTCCAGGTTGACTCAGTTCCTTTCTGCTCCCAGACCTTTACTTTCTCTCTTTTCTCCCTCCAAGAGTCCGTGAAGAACAGAGCCTTTGGTCTGGGGCTCCTTGGCAGCGAGACAGTTCGCTCTGTCTGCATCTCATCCACCTAACCTGGTGGATTCTGAGGAAGGAAACGCAACACCAGAGAGCCAGCTCCTCTTTTGCCCGTTGTTTATATTGTGGTAAATGTACAGAGACTCGATTGTTGTTTTAGTTCAGCTCACTGGCCCGATTGCCCACCCCAATACCTGGCCATTCAACAATTATCCAGCAACTTGATTTAGTTAATCTTTTACTATTTAGTTAATCTTTTACTATATGTTAATAGTTTTACAATTTATTTTCTTGGACTTTTTAGAAGGGCAGTTCTATCACCCAGAGATAAATACAACACTGCCTCTTCCGTTCTCAGATGTGTACCCCATTTCTCTTCCTCCTGTGTATCTGAATGCTTACCTGCTTTTACTATAACGATGAACAATACTGTGCGGTAGAAAGACCACTTTAACGGTAACACCAGAATCTTTCCTCCTAATATTTCGTTTCTATTTTTGATAGATACACTTTTAAAAGGTTATATGTCCTATATATATCAACCTCTTACACTGTTTGCAGTTCATAATTATTACAGATTAACTCATATCCATGAGTAACACTATTCATCATCTAAAAGAAAAACAAATTCACTGCAGGATTCGATAAACAAATAAATGACATGTGACCAGAAATTGGAGATCAAACATGATGCTTTAGAAAGCAGTTTTGGATGAGAAATTTAAATTGTGTCAAATAGAAAATCACCAATTACAACCATAAGCTAAGCGGAAAGACACTGGTTTATAGGAGAATCAATGGACTTTTAAATTTAACAAAGACGCTAAGTAACATGCCACCTAATAAAATGGATTGCAACTTCATATAAGTTGAAATCAGTGCACAGGGAAGTGACCCAAAGGGACCGATATAAATGTGCCATTGATACTAGATACACACGCACACCTGTGTGGAGGCCTGTGTAGCTATTACTTGGACTACATGAGTATTTTTATTAAAAAATGGCTAAGTTCGTTGGTGTGGAGAGCTAACGCCAACCTCTGTTTCTTGGGTCTTTATATAAAGCATATAGCTTAAGACTTCTGCATTTCTTGTTACGCCATCAGAATAAAACTTAAACCTTTCAAAAAATAATAAAAGAATAAAGAATTTCGAATCAAACGTGAAATTTTCCAAATGTGTTTGCTCTGGGGACTGTAAGTCTTTCAGTTAAAGCTTTTGTTTCCATTACTACCCTTGGGGTGAGCCCATATCCTCATACCATTTCATGGCAGATGACTATTCAGCAAACGAGCATTGCCTTACTGTGAGACATAGCAAAAGCAGCTCCTTCAGCCAGAATCGCAGAATTTAAAAGGACCTCCAGGGCGGTGCCTGTGGCTCAAAGGAGTAGGTTGCCGGCCCCATATACTGGAGGTGGGGGGTTCAAACCTGGCCCCAGCCAAAAATTGCAAAAAATAAAAAAGAAGAACCCCAGAAACTACTTTCCTTCTCCCTGTGCCAGCCCACATTCCGATTCCTTGACATTGACAGTAGTGCTCGTGCACTATCCAGTTGAATGTCTCTAATTAAAAACAAACAAACAAAATAACGCTTATTAAGGCATTGCATCCCTAAAAGCATAAAAACCCAGAGAGACCTGAAAATACAGATGATGAGATTTCAGGAAGTTTTTCCAGAACTGTGCAGTAGTCCTCTGTCAGGAAGCTCCAAGCTCCAAATACCTACCAAAGCTACCAACGCCAGGACTTTCCTATCCAGGGGATGCCTGCTGTGCTATGTAACAACAGGACAGACGCTCAGAGCCCTATTTCATCCACCCCCTGCCCCCCGTATGTCTCCATTCTAAATCACATGTAAATACATCTAGTTGGTCAACCCTTGGTCGACTCCAGAGCCCTAGAAGCCAAATAGTTCAAGAAGTGCCACAATTAGCTTTTCATTTTCTGTGCAATAGAGGCCCAGTGCTCCAGTGGTAAAATGGAGCTGAGTTACTGTCCGCCACATTCATCAGAGACAAAATTCTAAGCATCTCTTTTGTTTTCTCAAAGTATTTTCTCCTATGATGTTCTAACCGAGGAGCCAGCCAACAGAATGATTTTGAAGTGCCTGATGATCTAGCATATTACGCAGCAAATCCCTCTGTTTTATTAGTCTGTGCCAGGTAAAGGCTGGGGGTGGGGGTGCACATCTCTAAGACCCTTCAAGCCCCTTTACATAATCTCAATAACTCTAGGTTTCGCATGCGACGACATAGGCAACACCTTTTGGCAATATAAATGATTAACATATTTAAACAATGCCACCCTTCACATTTTATTACTATACTCACTTTCATACAGAGATAATATATCCATAAAGTAAAAATGTGTCCTATTCTGTATGTCAATGACGGTAACGTCGTATGCCTTTTACAATCCTTAGTTGTTTCATACTATGCAAACCTCGACTATAAGGAGAGTTTTGACTTCTTGCTTCCAAATGTTGTATACATTTATAGCAAATGTCAAGTGGAAATTTGCATGTGCATTGGGATTTTGATTTCAATAGACCACCAAGTTCATAAGTAATTTTTTTTTTTTTTTTGCAGTTTTTGCCCAGGGCTGGATTTGAACCCACCACCTCCAGCATATGGGACCGGTGCCCTACTCCTTTGATCCACTGGCACCACCAGTAAATTTTTTTTTTAAGGACCAAATATTTGGGGTTGGAGAAAGCTTTTATCATCTTTGCAAAGAAATACCCTTCTTGGTCTAGCTGCTAACAGTATCATTCGTTGTTTATTGTGTATTTAAGTGGAAAGATTGTATTTATTCAACATTGACAAAGAGGCGTAAAAGGCAGCATTTTACTTAAACAGTCTGCTAATCACTGAGCTATTTATCAGGATCTTGATAGCACCACTAACCACACTGCGTGGAACTTAATCCACGCCAGTGAAGACTAAGAATTTCTCCCTTCTCTAAACTGTTATAAAAGTACCATCTTTGCTATGGGAATAAATAGAAATATCTTTTAGAAATTGATTGATAGCGATTTGTAGCAATGTACTGGAAGGAGGAAGAAGAGGAGGACGATAGGTTATGGAAAGGTAGCATGAGATATAAAAACAGATACAAATTCTATTGAATAGCCGCTGGCTGCCATATCATGCTCCCAGCTAAATGTTGCAATGCAATTACAAGGAAAGGCATTTTCGTCCTAGGGACGTCCCAGTTTTGTTTTAGCCTTGGCGTGTCACTGAAAGTCTTGAAGAGCAAGGGTCAGTTCTTAAACCTTGAATCCACGTACCAATCCCACTTCCCCGTGCCTTTTCTAAGTTAAAAGCAAATCCTTCTTCTGCCTTTTCTCTTACATGCCTTAATTTTTTAAATATTTTCATCATTACCCTCGATTTAGGGTACTTGGACTGTTGAACTGAAACAGTCCCAAGAGTTGCCTTGCTCCCTGGCCTCTGACGGCAATTTCGAATTAGTTTCTTCATAGAAGTGGTGGTGGTAGTAGCTATGCTAATGTAGAGCTACGGATGGGACTAAATATTCTAAATCCTTTTCATTGATTAATCCTTCTAACATCTCTATTTTATGGATGCAACGAATTGAGGCACAAAAACTTTAAATAACTTGCCCAAGATAATGCTACTAGTAAGTGGTAGAGTTAGAACTTCAGTCCAAGCTGTCCAGCTCCAGACTGGGGTTTTACCACACACCCTTTGACTAGGAAAGTAGAAGAGAAATCCGTTTAACTTCACAGTCTCAGGCCATAGTCATGCTTGGTGCCCCACATCTTAAACTCAGCTGGTTCTGGTCAAGTCCATGGCTTTATCCTTCATACACTGGGTTCTTTTTATGAAGTCATCAGAAAGTAAGATTTGATTTGAGAGGAACTTTTGTTTTAGTGACAAAATGGAATCATTTTTGCTTTTATCTTTGTTTTTACAATATGGCTAAGAGAATTGAACCATACTATTATAGTTATCCTTCCACCAAATGGTTACAAAACATGCATTGAAAATTGTTGCTTCCGTAGGTAGAAAATTTTCCATTGCTACGTTCCTCTTCTTGTTAGTGTAATGCACTAATTATCTACTTAAGCAAGGGTTAAAAGTCAAGGTACATAAAGAGATTTTGAATGTAAGCAGGTGTTACTTCATTATTTTCCCATATTGACTGCTACAATTAACCAAGATGCCCTTATTAAATCATACCACTGTTCCACTTTAAAAACCTTAAGTTCTGTTTCCTCTCTTACATCTCTTTAAATTTAAAGTGGATAAAGCTCATCCAATAATTTACTGATCAAGTTACATTTAACAATTATACTTAAGAAACGTTGGTGTGAACCGCTTAGCCCCCAAAACAGTAGCAGTGACTTTCATAAGTTAAAAGCCCTAGCAAATAACCAATACCCAGAGCGTCTCATCAACACATCCGCATCCCTACCCAGCCGCCTTACACAGGCACAGAGCTTTATTTTGTCCTTAGCTACACATCTTCTGAGCAAAGTCATCCCACTAGCATTTTAATCTCCAGCACCACTTGAAAATTTCTTTAACGGGGAATGAGATACCCCAGGCTCCTCTCACGGATCTTTCGTGTTTTGTTCTTATGTTTCCTTAGTGAGCAGAAAATGCCACATAAGAAATAGGTCAAGGATTTACAGAGTGGAATGAAATAAAAACTATTTTGGTGGCTAGTAGACAGAATTGATATGCTCTTCTCCACAGGCTCTTTTTGAAGTATTCCTGCCGCAGCTAGCAGGTGTCTGCAGGTGCAGGCAGGCTGGTGTCATCAGTCGGGAAGCCAAGAGTCAGAGATGGCACGTGGCACGAGTCATGGAAGGGTAAATCAGCGTGAGAGCTGCTTGCCTGCACAGGTCTGTTGGAAAGCATTCTTCCTCTCATTCCGGAGCTGATGCGCCAATTAAGTCTAGCTCTTCCTATAAAGAAAAAGGGTTTTCTAAGTATCAGCAAAGTTCTGTTTGCAAGTAAGCAGAGGAAAACGCAAACCTCTCGGAAAGAGTTCTACCAGTTCTAATCCCTGTTGCCATCTCCAGAGTCAACTAAGTTCCCTACTGACAAAAATATGAGCTATTTCAAGGAAATAAGTTGTCAAGATCAGAACAAATGTTTATGAATTGAATCTTCAAGCTAGTTGTGATAAGAATAACTTCTGCAGCCATTATTTCAAGACTAAATGAACTTTATAAAGCAATTCGCTGTTGATGAGCTGTTACTCAAACACATATTAACTTGCCATAACTACAAAACTTAGACAATGCGGTTATTTTGTAATTAGAAAAAAGACACAATGCTCCTTCTATTCCCCAAACTGGAATTGAGAACATTACTACATCATTGTATGTAATATTATTTGACGGTTTATTGAAAGCAGACAGAAGTATTTTAATTATTATGACATTGGGGAAAACTTCATGGAAAATAACTACAAAATATCCATTGTAAGAACATATGTCCCCATGTTAATGAGAGCATGACGTATTGAATTCCAGCGCTCTGACACTGTGGAGAAAAAAGGCAATACATTTGTTAGGCAAAAACCTACAAGTACTACTCCCATGTTCTATCATTACTTCTCACAACAACTCTGGGGTTAGAAAAGAGCAACCCTGATTTAAGATAATAACTCTAGGGATTTTAAAAGTTAAGAGATCATCTAACCACAAAGTTGTAAAATAGCAGAGTTTAGAACTGAACCTACGATCTGAGCTTTTTTCTACATCATGGTGACAGAAATGGAATGTTCCCCTTACCTTGGGTTTTCTGCCAAATATTTCTGGTCCTAAATATGACATATTTACAAGGAATGTTAAGCTCCTATCCAGTATTCATTTTCAAATTAGCATCTTTCTTATCTTCTTGTTTTATATTTGTTTGCATAACTGGAAATATTTGTTAATATATAAACTCTCTAGTTCATTTCCCTATTGGACTATGAAAAGTAAGTTACCTAAGCAAATGATGATGAAAATAAACACGTAGGGTGGCACCTGTTGCTCAGTGGGTAGGGCACTGGCCCCATACACCGAGGGTGGGGGGTTCAAACCTGGCCCCAGCCAAACCGCAACAAAAAAATATCCAGGTATTGTTGCGGGCACCTGTAGTCCCAGCTACTTGGGAGGCTGAGGCGAGAGAATCACTTAAGCCCAGGAGTTGGAGGTTGCTGTGAGCTGTGATGCTACAGCACTCTACTGAGGGCAATATAGTGAGACTGTGTCTCTAAAAAAAAAAAGAAAAAGAAAAAGAAAATAAACATATAAATCTTTTATGATGATATGATTTCCCAAAGTGGGTTCTTGTGTTGAAAATGTAAACTGATATTTTCTGTTACAAATCAGTTAGTTATTTGCATAGATATTTTTATTTCTAGGTCTATTTAATCAGCAGTGATTATTAATTTGAGAATCCTTTATTTGAAAACTTTGTCTGTTTTCCACTAAGGACATTTGAACTATCTCCCCCCCACACACATACACATAAATACCAGCAAACCAAACAGTGGTGAGCGCTTGAAAGTCTGAGGATTCTGAGATAGAACAAGACATCAAACAATAACATGAGCAAAATTATGACCCATTTATCTTTTCTCTTTGAAGAAAGTATTAAACTGACCTTTTGATAGCATCTAAAAGAGTTGATCATCATTCTTTTATTAATACATCCTAGAGAGACCATGTGGCAGGAACAACCTGCACCTGTGTTCCAGAACCAGCTGTTCCTGATAAAATTAATGTCTGTAGAATCCTAGCTGGCAGTGGGTGACGGAGCCATTAATCAAAAATGGACAAGTTTACCAGGGTTTCAAGGTTTGACACTATTGTAATTTGTTCATCAAGAGTTTCCTGAGAAATATGAGGGGAAGAGATGAACATGATCTTGATCAAACAAATCCAACTTTTTATAATACTGGTTTTTACTCATTAGATGCTTCATTAAAAGTGTCTTTCTTTGCGGTGCATGCAAAATTTCTTCTACCTGTTTACCATGTACTGAGAGAAACACTCAGGAATTTAAATCAAAAGAATCTGAAACAAACATATAGACCACCCTTCTTAACCTCTAAGTCTCAACTACATTCTTCAGTTTAATTGATTATGTACTTGAAAAGTTGTAGTATAAAACATGACGTTTTGTTCTGCTTCCAGTCAAAAAAAAGAGACCAGACTGAAATTCTTTCTTGAAATAATGTTTGTTGGGAGCCATAGAGACAATGGTCTTGCCATTTTGTCTAGGCCTAATCTACTCCTTCAAGCCTGCCCCATTTCCCCGAAAGTCAAACTGACCCAACCTGCAGTTAGCCCATTGAGTCAAGGGTTGAAAACTGCCATGGCAACATATCCTCCTTAGTTTAATGCTCTGCTTCTCCCTAGAAATTTCCCACCCATGACCTTTACCGGAGAACAATCTGCGGTTAGGGATCCTAGCAACCCAATGGCCCTGATCACGTCAGCTAGGGCTGCTATGTGGCCCTGGTCACGTCAGCTAAGGGCTACTTCCTTCTTCTAAACCCTATATAAGCTGCATTGTCAAAAATAAAATTTGAGACCTTGATCAGATTATAGACTTGGTCTCCTTCTCTGTGTCTGGTTTGTCTCTCATCCAGGTTGACTTCCCCTCGGGCCCTTGTTGAAAACCCCTCCCCCTGCTGGCCGGGGCAATCTCCCCCAAGCACCCCTTAAATTGCTTCTTTTAAATTCTAGTCAAGATTGTTCTCTTTCATATTCAATTCCAGCCAAATTCACCAGCTATTAGGCCCAAGAAATGCATTTGACCTTACCATCTGTTTTGCATTCTTCCTTTTATTTCCCCAAATTTGCTGTGTCTAGCCCTTGAGGAATGGAATCTTGTTAGAAGAAAGTGAAGCAATGGGAAGTTCAATCCACTTATATCAACACATTGTCAAGACTCTTTCTTCCTTATAAAAATCGTGCAAACAAAGTGTCATTAAAGATGCATGAAAGACATTTGTGCCAACTCTTGAAAATGCAGGTCTTACTTTCCAATAACATATTTTTAAGGGTGAAATATAATTCTTTTAAGAATAAAATAAATATTTAAAATAGTTGAAAAACAAACTGTCCTCCCAGAGCCCAGAGAATTAGAGTGATAGACTGCAGAGGATGAAATTCAAATTTAGATAGATCTTGGATGCAAGACCAGCCCTTTCTACTTCCTAGGCCAGCTTAAGAGAATGGGACTTGACTATAAATCAAACAACTGGGCTCTAAATCTGGACATTGTACCTATTAGGAAATTGCTCTGTCAATCTGAGTTTTCTCTTCTGTAAAATGGAGATGACCTTGTTGTGGGAACTAAGCGGTACTATCTGTAAGGATACAGCACAGAGCTTGGCGGAGACCCCAAAAGAGGCTGCTGTTCCCTCTGCACTTCCTGCCTGTGAGGACTAATGTGGCTTAAAGAACACTTGCTGCTTTGCTTTCAAACATATGTGTGTTTTTTCAGACTGTGCATCAAAACTAGAGTGACAGCAAGGTTTGGCAACTGTATTTGTCTGTTCAAACTATTATAGCAAAATATCATAAACTGAATGACTTTCTAGAGACAGAGAAGTCCAAGATCAAGAATGTCTTTCTAGAGACAGAGAAGTCCAAGATCAAGTTGTCGGCAAGGTAGGTTTCATGCTGAGGCCTTATCTCTTGGCTTGTAGGCAGCTGCCCCCTCCCTAGGTGCCCAAGTGATCTTTCTCTGGACCTGTGGGTAGAGAGAGAGCAAGCTCTCGGGTCTGTGCTTCTAAGGCCACTCATCCCATCAGCCCGGGATCCCCCCCCCCGAACCTCATCTAAACCTAATCACCCACCCCCAAAGCCCCATCCCCACGTAACATTACATTGGGCATTAGCTGAGGTCTCTGAAACTCAAAAGTGCTGCAAAGCGCCAAGTTTCCAGAGACATGGTGGAAAAAACATCCTCCAGCATGGCTAAGGCCACTGCCTCCCATTGCTGCTTCCTCTGAGTCTACAGTGCCAGTCCTGAGATGCTGCTCCTGGTACCAGAAGTACCAAGGCCTGCCACCCGTTGCAGCTGGGACCCGTGTCCTGACTCACTGAAGCAGCAGAAGCCCTCTCACCTTTCCTCCCCGCCTTCACTATTCAGTGGAGCTCTCTGTCCAGGGCACAGAGCATGGCACTTAGGTGTCATAAATATGGTTTAACTGGTGGCCTGAACTGGAGGGAGTCCTACAGAACAAATGCTGTGCTCATGACTGTCTTTATCCTTGACTGCAAGGCACTGTTCTTCAGTAAAGCTTGTGGCTCAATTCTTGCTCCCCTGAAGAATGCAAGTAGGTTCCTCGAACCAGAGCATTCCAACCAGCATGCTGCAAATAGGTGTCAAGTGTGCCAGGAGATATCACTCCCCCCTGAAATCTCCAGGGCTGCCGGCCTGGGGCTAAAGGGCAAGCATCACATGGCCAGACCCCTGGTGCAGGCACAGCCCTCTCAGCTGACCTCAGATGACATACCATTGTCATTCTCTGTGTAGTGTGACTAGGAGAAGGTCTGGACACACTCATACCAAAAGAGCCCCAGCAGCCCCTTCCTGCATCCCCTTGTGTCTGTACCCTAGGAAGAGCCCTGCTTAGGTTCAAGATGCCTAAGAATTGATGAGTCAAGTGCCATTTGCACCTGTATCCTAACTTCCGCACAGGCTGGATCTCAGCCTTCCTTCTGTTTCCTTCACATTTCTCTCAAATTTGTCCTCAGCTGCTTTCTCGGTAGTATGACCTCATCATTTGGACCTTATCCTGTCCTGGATCCATGTCATTCCCATGCTTCTGTGCCATCATCATCCCACATCTTCCCAGGTCTTCTAGAATAGTAGTTTACTTCCTAACCACCGTTTGAATGGAATTCCTTAAAATTGAGTTCAGAGAGGAAGGAAACTTTTTGTTGGGGGCAGTTTTTTAGTAGAAGCCACACACTTTGCTGCTATGAAAAGCCATGCTCTAAAATCAAACACTGCTCAATTAATATTTTTAAGCAAATAGAACACATTACACAATCAGCATGTACGAGAGGGGAGCCAAGAGGAAAACTGCAAAAATGCAACTCCTCTGGTCAGGTAGTGCTGGTAGTAGATAAAAAGCAGGAGGAGGGTAGGAAACATTTATTTCTGTGTAAGGATAAACACCATGGTACCTTACCCACGTGGAAGCTCGTAGTCCGACAGCTCCTTAATCACAGCTAGGCAATTATTTCTCTCTAGAACTGTGTTACTTGCCTGATTGTAACCCTCCTTCCTTCATTCCCCTCATTTCTCACTAAATTGTGAGAAAGAGGAATCAAACTTATCTCTCACAACCATTGGGTAACAAGGGATGACACCCCCTCTCCCAAGAGAGAAGGGGTTGCTTCCTTCTATAAAATGACATGCTGCATACAGGTTGATCAATATTGGAAAAAATAGGTTTATGTGCACTAGAAAGAAATCAAAGGAGAGTATTTCCCAGTAGGGTTCAAATGGAGGGGGGTTTGTATGTGTACAGGTGGATTCAATATTACCACGCTATGATATTTTCAATTTATTTATGAGAGTTATATGAAAGCCACCAGCATTGTACTCCCTGGGAACAGAAACCCCCCTCCCCCAAGGCTAACTCCTGACCTCACCTTCAGCTTAGCCTCACAAGAGAGAGTTCCTACCCTGACAATCTGTGACACTTTACACATTAAAAAGGTCTAAAAAAAGAAGAAGAAGAAAGAGAAGAGTGGGAGTTAGCAGTAATGGCAATTAGAAGCACGTCGTGGCCCCTCTGTTGAGCGCACCTCTTCTGCTCTTCGCTCCAGGATTCATGGCCCCAGTACTCTGTCCCAAAGGCTTTCTTGAGTAGAAGTGCCTTTCTGGAATTTCTGTAATCACTATTCATTCCTTTGACTTAATCAAGTCTTTTTTTCCAGACTTTCTTTAAACATGCAAATGTCCCTGAGATGGAAAAGTTGAGGACACACTAGAGAACCGAGGTTTCAATGACATAGAAAATTATACCCGTCATAATATTGCCCTGGCAATTTACAGTTGATTAAGCACTTTCACAGAGAGAGCCTCATTTGATTCTTACTAACAAATAAATGACTTAGAAACTCAGGAAATATTTGGGGTATTTTCATTTCTATGTTAGAGAAAAGACTCCTGATAACCAGAAATATTGGCCTACCACATCCATCCTCTCCAAGATAAAAACCCAAACTCCAATGTCCACCTATCCAAGAATCAAGCTAGCCACAGTGAGAGTCATTCTCATTTCTCCCTCTCCTGCTCTCCACACTGATCAATCCTAAGTCTATTGCCCCAGAATCTCAGCTGTCAAGGCTACACACTTTCTCCCATCTCCTCCCCCATTTTCCAGAAGTCAGGCAATTCCCCAAAGGACTCTGGGCCGTCCTGTCTTCCCCCCACCCTCCACCAGCAACCCAACTCTACACAAGTCAACAATAACAAATATTTCCCAAGTACCTACTACGTGCCAGGCTCTAGGTGTTAGGGTACAGCATTGTGGGATTAGATCCAAAGGTCTTTCCTCCAAATCGGGTAGCTCTCTTGCTCGGTTATTCACCAGAATTAAATGAATTTTTATTTCCGTGGTGAAGGTAATAATAATGACTAAAGTGATGAAGAATTCACAGTGTGTCAGTGACTATCCTAAGCATTTGATTTATGCTAACTCATCCAATCCTCATAACAGCCTATAAGGTATTATTCACATTTAACAAATGAGAAAACTAAGACAGAGAGAGAGACTGCCGCATGAGACCACACACCGAGTAAGTGGCGGAGCAGAGGCAGACAGAAGCACCCGGCTCTAGTCTGTGCTCTTATCAGGCTATGCTGAAGACTGACAAAGGAAAGAGAGAACCTTTCATTCAGTATGTATGAATTTACTGCTTACTGCGTGCTCAGCCCAGGGACATTGAAATGAATGTGTCCCCTGGAAAGATCTTCCTTTCTCCTTTCAAAGATAAGCCCAGCCCAGGCAAACAATCTCCAGCAGCAGGGAGGGCCTCGGGCCTCCAAATCCACCACTCCTTCGCCTTTTACGTCTGCACACCCTTTACCCTGCCCTGCCTTTCTGACCTGGTTAATCCTGGGCCCTGGATCACAGCAGCCACCACAGCCCCTCTCTTCTGATGATTCTTGGTCTCTGTCTCTAGTTCAACCCTGCATTCACTCTGAGGCCTGCACACGCGCCTGCTTCAGTAATAGGCCAGCCCACCTGTCCCAATCTAACCTACCTGGACGTGGGTTAAGATACTAGCTCAGACTTTCTACCTCTCTACACAATATGCACACTTGACTCACCTTTGTCCCTTTGATTCACCTTTTCATTTATTCCTTCAACACATATGTGTG
Source organism: Perodicticus potto (assembly GCA_963574655.1). NCBI lineage: Eukaryota > Metazoa > Chordata > Mammalia > Primates > Lorisidae > Perodicticus > Perodicticus potto. The sequence goes on from CAUYRH010017357.1 coordinate 20,332, forward strand.
CATCTAATACGTGCCAGTAGAAAGCTTTCTGCACGTGCGTCATCCCTTTACATTTTCCCAAGGACATATCAGATTTTATTAGTCTGTTGCATTGCCGAGGACACTGAGCTCTTGGCACTTGGATCAAATTCTTGGGGAACTAGAAGAATCAGCCAGTCCAAGAGCTCCTGGAGGCAAGCCTGCCTTTCACTGCTCTGCCACCGCCTTCCAGAAAGCTCTTAGCAAACAGTTAAATGGCAGGGGATTAACAAGCCAGCCCGGCTCCTTGCAGCCTGCCTCCTGACAATAGCCGATAGCTGGTGGACAGCTCCCTGCTCTGGGGGCCTAGGTTCTTTCATATTGGCCCAGTGAGAACTGGCCAGGATGCTTCCTGCCTTACCAGCATGTTGCTCAGGCACTGCCAGAGCCGTGCAAACTAGGAATGGTTAGAACCCTCCCTAGCCTTTTGCCACATCTCCCATAGAGAAGAACCAAAAGCAGGCATCTATGGTTGGGAGTGCCACCACACACAAGCAGCAAGGACCCCTTCCAGCCTCGCCTTATTGGGGACAGGTAAGCTTTCGGTCTGGGCACCGGGAAAAATAGGACTCATGATCTGCTCTCCCTGTTGCCCCAGAGGCCATGACAACCATCAGCTCTATTCTGACAAATCTTGATGATAATGAACCAAAAAAGCCTTTCCAGCCCCTTGCTGAGTCATCGTCTCCCTGGGTGACGCCATCTGCTGGGGAGATCGCCTAGAGACGGACCCCCCAGCCGCAGCCATGCAGAGGGTTCTAGCCTGGGACTGTTAGAACTCGGAGCCAACAGACCACGCTTCCCCAAGGAGAAACGCAAATGATTTTCTGAAGACAGGGGCTCTTTCTGTTTCCTTTTACGAACCCATTAATAAAACGATAATGAAAATAACGTCTCATCAAAAGAACATATTAAGAACAATTGTTCCCTTCACCAGGTTGTAATTCCTGTAACTCTCAGGGAACAGCTTTGAGCTCTGCTCAGCGACTCCCACACAAGACACAATCTGTCTGTCTCGGAGGGGAATGAGTCAGCCTGCAGCGGGGAGCCAGGCAAGCCACCCCCGCCGCAACTCAGCGGCTGACCTGGGTTTTGTGACAACCGGCGTTTTTAACCCAAATAACAGGTCACTTCTCTCTGTTTCAAAAGGAGGCAAATCTCAGAGCTTTCAAATGACGAGAGAAGAGGCCTAAGAAGTGACTGTCCCACTCCAGAGCGGGACTGATGCCCACCAATCTGGGTTTTCAAAGTACAGACGTCTACATACACCATTAACCCCCTGCCGGCAGCCTCCGGTGTCCCCAGCTCTGAGTCTGACTGGGCAGGACTTTCTAACCTGTGGACATTCATAAATCGCAGGCTAGGCCCTGTGCTGGGATTTGGGGACTCCGGCCGTGGAAGTTGCAGCCCAGGTTCCTGCTAGGTCAGGCTCAGTCACCCTTTTTCTTTCTCTTCTTTCAACCCCAGGTGAAAAGCATGGCTGACACGGTCACATCAGCCCTGGTGGCAGGAGCGCCTGTTTCTCCCAGCCCTCTGCCTTCAGGAGTTGCTGTCCCCCACAGCTGTGCCCCAGGAGCCCAGCACGGGGCCTGACAGAGCTGAGCTGGGCAGACAGGGCTGGCTGACACACGGGGCGGCCGCTCCAGCTTCCCCTTGCTTCTGGGAGCATTTCCCAAAGGCGTGTTCACTGAGGGAGTCTTCTGCCCACCCAGGCACCCAGACTGCTGCCTGCGCCTTCCTGCTCTGCCCCGTCCCCTCCTGCTTTCTGCCCACCTGACTTGGCCCAGCGCTTTCCACTGGAGCCCTGGGAAGACACTTGGCTCAGTGGCATGTGATGGTGGCTTTCAGTATCCTGCCCGCATTGCCTCAGTCATCTCTGGGCTGTCTCCCAAATACCCACACTGTGCCTCTAATCCAGCAACTAAAAAGCCTCCGAGTGCAGGCAGCTTGCAGCTCGGCTGTCCTCACTGTGTGCGACACAGCTGCCGCCTCTAGAGTCAGGGACAGCAGCCCCTTCTGGCTGGCTAAAAATGGTGACTGTTTCCTTATAGCCCTTCTCAAAGCCCATTTCCCTCACCCCGCCCACATCATCCCTCACTACAGCCAAAGGGGCCTTTCTGAAATGTCCATCTGCCCATGTCATTTCTCTGCTTAAAACCCTTCCAGGAGGCCAAACAGGGCATGGCCATGCTTAAGAGCATGGTATCCAAATCCGGGCTACTGGTTTCAACCCCGACTCTTCCATTAGTAGCTGGCTGACACTGCCTTGGTTTCTCATCTGTAAAATAGGAGTAATAATAACACCTGTCTCTTAGAGTTACTTTAAAAACCGAATGAGGTGAGCATAGAACAGCATGTGGCACGGAGCAGGCGTTTTTTGAGCCCCTGCTGCTCCCCACTGCCAACCACTTAAGATCCAGTTTTCTTAAATAGTCAAAAAAGGTCTGTACTGTCTGTTCCACTGACCTTTCCCGCCTCATCTCTCAACCCCCAGCCAGCTCACAGTGCTGCAGACACACTGACCAAGTCGGACCCTGAGTCCTGAGCGCACCTCTCTCTAGCTCTCTCTCTCCCCCGCCAAGCTTCTCCTCCCCTCCCCCTCTCAGCTCTCTGCCTTCCTTCCTCCTTCCCTACTAGCTCATCGACTGCCCAGCTGCCCACCCCGCTGGGCTTAGTGGCCTCTCCCTGTGCTCCCCCGGCCTCCTCATGTCACCTCCTAGGCTGTATTTCACTTCTCTGTGTTTCACTGGCCTAAACCCAGATGTCTTCCCGTATGTCGCACACTGGCTATTACCCAGTAGGTGCTCAGTGGATATTTGATGACAGAACAAGCATCCAAGCTGTCTGATAAATTAGTCACCAGCCATATTTCCAGCTCCCCAGTCATTGAGAATATCATCATTTTTGTACTTAGCTCACAGCACCAAGAGGAAGCTCATTCCCTTCTGAGGATGTCCAAATCCCGAGATGGCCCTCGAGACTGCTGGGCAAAGCATCTTTCCTCTCTGAGCCTCAGTTTCCTCACCTCTAAAGTGAGATGCTTGACTTTTAGCCTCTCTAAAGATTATTTCAACTATAGGAAAATTTAAGGTTATGGTTCAAGTCTATCCCCATGGCCCCGGCTGCCTTTTGAGAGCACCCACAGGACACTGGCTGACAGTAAAGCGTGACCTGGGTCCAGACTGCTCCTGTCTGATCACCCAGCTGAAACCCTCCGTGGAGGCCAGATCAAGAGGCCTATTTCCTGCTCCTCAGCGGGATATCCTTCTACCAGAAGTGCCTTCCTCCTCCCTGCAAATCTGACGCCCTCTCCCCTCCTTCGGGACACAACTCAGATCCCAGGTCCTTCCTGTCACTCTCCCAGCCGTCCCACCGTGGGGGCCTCTGCCTTCCTTGTGGCGTGGCCTATACATGTGTGTCTCACGGCTTTGTTTCTTCCCTCAGAACGGCCTTCGCTGATCCCTGCATACTAGTATTTTCTGTTTCTCAGGAATGAAGGCTCTCAAAGAGCCCCTGTGTTTATTGTTACACCTTTCTCTCACCCTGCCTCACACTGTTGGTGAAAGAATTGGTATTGAGCAGGCACAAGTCGGCTAAATAAACAACTTTCTGACTGAATCATACATCTTCTGAGAGTTCATGGGTGTTTGTGATGGTAAATGTCATATTTAGGGAGCTCTAGTTTATCAGCCGTGGAGAAGGTTTAGAAAACACAGGACAACTTGGTGGCTGTTGCTAGCCTTGAAAGTGCTATGCAGTCACCCGCCTTGGGACCTGAGGCTCCTTTGCTTAGAGACCCACACATTGTAAACTTCACTCTCCCATGGTCTCCCACCTCACCCTCATAAATCCTTAACCCAAACACTGATTTAAAAAAAAAAAAAAAGACAAAGCTGAAAGGAAATGTAATTGAAAAGAATTTATCAAACTGTCCCTTCTCTAATTCAAGTTCACCTCCGGCTTAGTGGACCCTCTCTACTTTCCATAACCAATTTTTACCTAAAATAGACTATCTTGACGGCTAAATTTTTTATATTTATTATTTGTTTGTTTGTTTGTTTGTCAACAATGTCATAAAACATCACCCAATGGCATTTATTCTGAAGTACATATATTCAACATTGCCATTGCGTTCCTGAATCTTCCAGGAATAGAAGAATTCTCACACTCCCCTCTCCCCTTCCTTCCCTGTTCCCCAGCCCACACTTCCCATCAGGCATGATAATAAATATTAATTGTCCTAACAACACCAGCCACAGTTGACAAAGCCCTTATCTCATTTCATCCTGCACCAGCTGCTGTCACTGGAGAACACAGATTCCCAGCAGCCCTCCTCTAACCCTCCATAGCTGTGGCCATTCCCAGACCACCACGTGATTTCTGTGGGTAAAGCTGTTCCCTGATGTGGTAAAGGAAAATGTCCCAGACAAACAGAAAACAGACAGGGCCAGGAGCCAGGAAAGGTGTCAGAGAAGGACCATGACAGGAGGACAGGCAGAAATCTCAAACTCAAATATCAACATGAATGGCTGGTGGAGATAACAGACCCTTTTAGAAACCGGCATCCACCTGGTTAGGTATCCTTTCCAGCCTGGGGTTTTTCTGAGTGTCCTGATAAGGTTAAGTCTCGGAATAAACCTGAGAGCAGCACTTCCTTTCCCTACACACCGGATGGTGCTGGATACAGATTCCTCTCATCTAAGTCAGCCTGGTGACTTAGAGAGCAACGCTCCAGCAACGCTCACGTGGGCAGCCCCCACATACAAAAGACTGTGCTACGTTTGTGTCTAAGTCAGTCTTGAAAACTTAAAATGCATTTTCCCATAGAATTACTTTTATAAAAGGGGTGCCTGGGTTCCAAAACTACCTGCAAAAACTAATGTAGCTGATACAGTACCCATTTACAAAAAGGAAAACCACTTTGTAGGGGGAAAACAATGAGCCTGAGATTAGGAATGAATACAAAAGATGACTTTAAATCATGAGTAAAATTAGATTGGGAGTTCATCAAGGACATAATTTTTTTTCTTATTTGATTATTTTTCGGCTTTCCCAGTCTTAGCTCACTGTCCATCATTGTTTTTGAACTGAGGACTGAGTTCAGACTCATTGAGTTTCAGGGCTTGAGACTAAAGTAGGTTTCAGTAAAAGTGGACTAGGGCCAACATAATGGCTGGCACCTGTAACCCTAGCACTCTGGGAAGCCAAGGTGGGGAGATCCAAGAGTTCAAGAAGAGCATGAGCATGAGTGAGATCCTGTCTCTACAAAAAATAGAAAAATTAGCCAGGCATGGTGACAGGTGCCTGTAGTCCCAGCTACTCTGGAGGCTGAGGCAGGAGGATTGCTTGAGCCCAGGAGTTTGAGGTTGCTGTGAGCTGTGACAACACCACTGCACTCCACCTCAGGAGAGAGAGCTGACTCTGTCTTTAAAAACAAACAAAAAAAAGGATTAGGAAATATCTGAAGGCTCTTACGGATTTTCTGAAACAATTTCCAGGACTCTACATGCTGACTACCCCTGTTGCCCAATTTCACCTTCCAGTAGAGAACTTTCCTTTCCTTCTCTTTCTTTCCACAGATACACTGGTGGCATATTGTATATATGCATTTATCAACGATAATGAGAATTTTTGAGGGGGGTCTACAAAAGGAAAAAAACAAAATGAAAGGGGGAAAGAAGAAAAGAAAGTGAGGGAAGAAGAGTAAGAAAGCAAATCAAAAAAAGAAGAAAAAAGAGAAGAAAGGGGGGAATAAAAGAGAGAAATCCAAGCTCATTACAGGCAAGTTTTTCACACTTAGTCTAGACCTTTCATGCCTCCGAATTTTATTATCGTTGTAGCTGTGGTATCTTAGAACTCCCAGAACTTGTCCCATGAACAGTTCTCATTCTAAACTTGAAGAATAACTTTAAAAAGAAATTGAAGTACTAACTTCATCTTGTTTATTTCAGTCTATTATTCCAGACTGCTAAAATGATTTTAAAATCTTGGGCCTTCCATCAATGTTACTGAATTTTCTGTTTCTTCAACTGAGTCACATAAAATTCCTGAACTGGACAAAGCCAAGTTCAGGGACATAGTCTTCTGCCTCAGCCAGAGACTATCCTACAGGCTTAGAAAGGGAATTGCTTGTTCCAACAGGTCTAAGTACATCTGACAACAATAGCATCTCGTCAAATATTACAAACCCTGCTCCATGGAGATAGCTCTGAACACTTTTCCTGAATGCCAGGCAGAAATGGCAATCCACTGTATCCACAGATTTCCCTTGTAAATTAATTGCCTTGTTTTTGAAAGTAGAAAAATGTTAATTTCCCACATTTTCCTCCTGCAGGGAGGATCACCGCATCCATTTCAAAATATTCATAATCTTTCCGTGAAATGGATGATTGAATGTTATCTGTCCCTCTCTGCAATTTCTCTGCTGTTATCTGCAAAGCTCTGAAATCTGTACATTTCCTCAGCAGAGCCCACCCCGCCTCTTTTTAATTTTCCATTCTTCCTTCTGAAGAAAAGGAGACTTGCATCAAACCCTTTCTGAAACATAATGCTTAATAAATAAGGATAAATAAATGTAAATAAGAGAATAACAGGAGAAGATTCATTTTTTATCTTCAGTCAACTTCTCCACGTAGTGAGGATTTCCAGATCTAAACATGATTTCAAAAGTCTTTTCTATGACACTCAACAGATTTTAGAAGCCTTTCTTCCTGGTGCCTATTCTTGTCATGTGTTTCCCTACTAATCAAGTCTTATGCCCTTTCCTTTCCTTTCAAAGCTCCCATTCAGCAGCACCACGGCGTCAGGGGTGGGAGGAAGTGCACACACCTGGCTTCTCCTTGACTTGATTTTGAGTCACCGACAACTTCATGCCACCACCCACAAATCCACACCAGCACCTCAATTCTCCCTTCCTATGGCCTGTCTTCAGGGGCCTTGAAGGAGAAGTAAAAGGAGTGGTATGTCTGACGATGAGTCAGTGGCTGAACATTTCCCTTCAAGTTAAGGGAGGAAAAAGATGCACATTACAGTGAAGAAACTAAAAGATTGCAGAGTTACGTAAATAAGACCCCACGGCCATTGTGTAAACCTGACCTGACAATGGGCTGATTATGGGCAGCAAACCCTGCTTCCTCCCTACCATTTTAAGGTTTTGTGTGAAATGAAATGATGCCTTTTAAAAACAGTTAAAAAATGGTAATACCTAATGCAGGTAGGCTTATGGCAAAATAAGTGTATTCATTTATTGCTTGTCACAGATAATGTGGTACAATCGGTGTGGATTGTTAATGCAAAGCAAGAATCAATTAAAAATTCATAAATTCAGTAAGAAATTCATCCCACTCTAAGGAACTTACCCTGAAGAAGTAAAATATGTGGATAAGCATGTAGGCAAAAAGATATTCATTGCAGAGTAATTATTAGCTTTAAAAAATTTCAAGATGTACACTCAAAAATATTTGCTAAAATCCCATTACTCAGTATCTACTCAAAGGAAAAATAAGTCATTATATTAAAAAAAGATGTTTATGTACATGTCACTCGCATGTTTAACTCAGCACAATTCACAATTGCAAAGACATGGAATCAATCTAAGTATCCATCAACTAATGAATGAATAATGAAAATGTGATGAATACACACACACACACACACCACGGAATAATACTCAGCTATAAAATAAAGAATGAAATAATATCTTTTGCAGCAACTTGAATAGAACTAGAGCCATTATCCTCAGAAGAGTATCTCAGGACCAGAAAGTTATGGTCTCACTTACAAGTGGGAGCTAAAGTGTGATTATGCATGGTCATACAGAGTGGTATAATAGACACTTGAGATTCAGAAGCAGGGAGAGGAATGAAAAATTACCTACTGAGGTTCGGTGCCCTTAGCACGGTGGTTACAGCACCAGCCACATGCAACGAGGCTGGAGGGTTAAAACCTGTCCCGGGCCAGCTAAACAACAATGACAACTGCAACAAAAAATAGCCGGTCATTGTGGTGGGTGCCTGTAGTCCCAGTTACTTGGGAGTCTGAGGCAAGAGTATCACTTAAGCTCAAGTGTTTGAGGTTGCTGTGAGCTGTAATGCCACAGCATTCTACTGAGGGCAACATAGTGACACTCTGTTTCAAAAAAAGAAAGAAAGAAAGAAAAATTAACTATTGGGTTCAGCATATAGTATTATTTTGGCTGACAGGTACTCTAAAATCCCTGACTTCATCACCATATCATTCACCCATCTAACAAAAAACATTTTACCCCTTAAATCTATTGAAACAAATAAATTAATTTATTTGTAACCTCAATGAATCCCCAACAATCAAAAAAAAAGGTTACCTCCTCATTTTTTTAAAAACTTGCTGAAAAATAAGTCCAACAATCTGGTAATTATCTAGTAATTTTTAGTACACAAATAAGATAGAATATTACACAGAAATTTAAATTATAATTAGAAAGTCTATAAAAAAGATGAGAATGATTGCATAATATAAAATTACATTTCATGTCTGTAATCCCAGCACTCTGGGAAGCCAAGCCAGGAGGATCGCTTGAGCTCAGGAGTTTGAGACCAGCCTGAGCAAGAGCGAGACCCTGTCTCTATTAAAAATAGAAAAACTAGCCAGGTGTTGTGGCAGGTGCCTGTGCTCCCAGCTACTCAGGAGGCTGAGGCAAGAGAATTACTTGAACCCAGGGGTTTGAGGTTGCTGTGAGCCAGGCTGAAGACATGGCACTCTAGCCTGGGTGACAGAACAAGACTCTGTCTAAAGGAAAAAAAAAACAAAGTTCAAACTAATATACAAATGAATTGCAATTATAATTGTCCTTCAGTACTCTGAAGGGATTGGCTCCAGGATCCCAGTGTGTACTAAAATCCATGTATACCCAGAAACCTATGTACAGAAGAAGTCAGCTGTCTGCATTCATATCCCGTGAATACAAATTAATCCACCTTTGGTTGAAAAAATCCTCATACAAGTGAATTCTCACAGTTCACACCTATTGTTTTTCAAGGTCAATTGTAAATAAATGTGTATACATGGCTCAGCGCCTGTGGCTCAATGGGCTAAGGCACCAGCCATGCACACCTGAGCTGTCAGGCTCGAATCCAACCTGGGCCCGCCAAACAACAATGACGGCTGCAACCAAAACATGGCCGGGCATTGTGGCGGGCGCCTGTAGTCCCAGCTACTTGGGAGGCAGAGGCAGGAGACTCGCTGGAGCCCAGGAATTGGAGGTTGCTGTGAGCTGTGATGCCACAGCACTCT
>CAUYRH010017358.1:0-40735 GCA_963574655.1 Perodicticus potto
CCTGGATAGAGTGCTGTGGCATCACAGCTCACAGCAACTTCCAATTCCTGGGCTCAAGCGAGTCTCTTGCCTCCGCCTCCCAAGTAGCTGGGACTGCAGGCGCCCGCCACAACGCCCGGCCATTTTTTGGTTGCAGCCGTCGTTGTTGTTTGGCGGGCCCGGGCTGGATTCGAACCCGCCAGCTCAGGTGTACGTGGCTGGCGCCTTAGCCCATTGAGCCACAGGCGCCGAGCCAGTGTGTGGCTGGTTTTAAATGAGAGGTATATTTCTCTCAGTTTTTTATGATGTGTGGGAAGAAATCAGTGGCCTCAGAGTAGCTGTTTCTTTAGTGTTACCTTTACTTTAAAAAAATTGCCTGGAATTCTATCAACTGGGGAGCTGGATATATATAGGGAATATACTATACACACACACACAAATACACACAAATACTCTTGGGAGCATTAAGCTAGTTAATAACCTTGATAGTTAACTAGGATGGAGAACTTGAAGTTTCAACAAGACCCGAGGAGAAGTAGAACTTTGATGAGAGAGAAAGAAGTGACAGTTACTCCTGAAAGTTGGGTAGAGTCCTGGTATGAGGGTGAGGTAAGGGCCCATGTATTTGGAGAGAAGAAAGAGCAAAGAGAGAGAGAGAGAGGAGAAAGAAAGGAGGGTACTAGGACATGGGAGGAAATGGAAGTAAGAGGGGTACCAAAATGTTCTGGTATTTTTTCCTACAGTTTTTTCCTATAAGTATGGTTGGGGTAGGGGAAGAGAATGGTTGTACTTTATTGGCTCAGAGATTAAAGGGTTTCTGCCTCAGGCTATAAGATAAAAATTTAGTGAGGGGGACTTTAATTTCCAGCAATATTGTAGACTGGATAATTCATAAACACCAAAGAGACTTTATAAACACACATATACCCTTCTATACACACATATACGTGGGTGTCTCTTTATGTGCATAGTAGTGTTGGCAAGAATGTAAAGGGAATTCTAAGTTTAAAATGATAAGAATAAATCGTCATAGTCAGCTAGCCCTAAAGCCAGCAGCTGCTCTGGGCAAACATGCAGATTCTTGGTGGCCTGGAGCTTTAGTTTTAATAAGTCAGGGATAGGAATACAAAGAGATCAGTGAATTTATCAGAGACAGCAGGAGAAATCTGGGTCTCTGGAAAGTTTTTTCTAGCGAGAACTAGAAAAAAATTTCACAAAGGGAGATAGTAAGGAATCTTGCCTGTCTTGGCCTTGGCTGAAATATAAGCAAAACTTTCATGAGAATTTGTAACAGTAAGCTGATCTTCACATCTATTTGGGAACCACAATTCACTTTATCCATGTGGCACAGAGAAACCCTAAGCCATGCATTTAGTGTAGGTTATATAACATAGATCCTCTTTAGAGGATCACACCCTCAACTCAGGCTTCAAAGACATCAAAGAGGATAAATCTCAATAAACAAAAACTCTGGCTTTCAGATACACACACACACACACACACAATCACCAAACACATGGAGAAATAAGCAACTATCAGTGAGAGTTAGCCAGAAACAACCAGTTTTAGAATTAGAAGCTTGAAGACCTCAGTTATTGGAGTTGCTGGAAATAGAATGGAAGTATGCATATTAAGTGTAAAGAAATATTACCAAATATGATCCCTGACCCAGTAAATGTGAAAAAGAATACAATTGATAGAAATGAAAAATGTAAGTAAAATTTGAAACTCAAGGGTTTAAATAGATGGGTTTCTTTTTGGTTGAATGTGAGCAGAATGCATCATGGAAAAATAAAACTTAACATATAAAAGGAAGAATATTTAATAAACAACAGTGGAGTTCACAAGAAGGGCCCTAAGGGACAAATTATACCTAAAACTGTCTTTTTCAGTCTTGCTTCATCATAAAGATCTCCTTAGCCATTGTTTAAAAATACACATTTCTGGGCTTCACCGCAGACTTCTTTATCAGAATTTTCAGTGGATTTCAGTACAGGGAATCACACCCTGTGATTTTTATGATCAGCCAAATTTTGGAAACATGTGCTAAAGCAGTAATTCTCAGAACGAGCAGTATTATTTTCACCTGGGAATTGTTAGCAATGCAAACTATCAGGCTCCATTCAAATCTATACGAAAAACTCTGGGAGTTGAGCCCAGAAACTTGTGGTCTAATAAAAACTATAGGTGATTAAAATTGAGAACAGTTGTGCTCAATCACTCTCTGGCCCTAGAATGAATGAGAAGTTCACTTTGATGGTTTATGTATGGCAAATAGAAGAAATAAAGAAGAAATGAGAAGAAATGAACATAACTTTCTTGATCTCTGCACTGAGAAAGGAATGTTAACCCTCTGAAATCTCATGGAAATTTTTATAGCACTTTATATCACTTTTATACCTTCTTTTTCTGCTCTTCATCTCCTCTTTTCCCATCAACTTCTACACATCCTTCAAGTTTCAGTGTAAATTAGTGGTTCGCCAACTTTAAGGTAGAGATCATATTTTGAGAACACGGGTTAAATGTTACCTACAAGGTATTATCTCTATCCTGTAGCCTAGGCTAAGCCCCCTATCATCTCTCATGCCCCTATCATCTCTCATGAAAGTTATTATCTTTCATAGAATTAAGACAAAATAAATAAAATATTTATAGTGCTTTTTCATTATATTAACGTCTTTCCTGAACTATAAGCTCCATGAAGGGAGAGATTATTTCTCTTCTTTTGCTCACACTGGTAGCCAAGCACAGCATATGTCATAAAGAAGAAAGTTGTTGAATAAATATTTGTTGAATGAGTGAATGAATGTCTTTATTTGATTGTTTTTTGCTTCTCATTAGAAGTTCTCAACCAGGCTTTCTTACTCCCGTATCTGCTTACATTCAAACACTCTTTCCTGTCTATTCAGTGTTAAAGAGAGACAGCTGGAGACAGATACCACTTTTGTGATCATGTCTAGCTATTTTTGGACAAATGACCATTTTTCCCATTTATCCTTTTGTGTGTATATTTGATTTTTACTCCAGGCATATTACTTATCTCTGTATTAGTTTGTTATTCCATTATTTAAATCCCACAATCATGGAGGCAGTATGGTAGCTAGAAAAGTGTGTGTTCTAAGCAAGGGAGACTTTTGATAACTACTTATCCTCCCAGTGTCTCTTCAGTGATTTTTTGTAACTTTCATTAGATTTTCCACTCTGGAAATGTTTAATTTTTAAGGTCCCCAAAGCCAACTCATCTGGGTGGATGGTAAAACCCTTCTGAAAAGCAACTTATCAATTTATATCAAGTTCCATGAAAATAGATGAAATGTCTTTTGTAGGCTATGGCTGATAAAACACACGCCTTTATTTCTGCTTCCATCCCATAATCCATTAAAGTAATGGCAAAGAGATTAAAAAAGTAGGTCTAGGCTCAGCACCCATAGCACAATGACAATAACAAAAAAATAGCTGGGTATTGTGGTGGGTACATGTAGTCCCAGCTACTTGGGAGGCTGAGGCAAGAGTTGAGGCCTGCTTGAGCCCAAGAGTTTGAGGTTGCTGTGAGCTGGGATGCTATGGCACTCTACCCAGGGTGACATAGTGAGAATCTGTCTCAAAAGAAAAAAAAAAAAAGAAAAAAATAAAAATAGTAGGTCGAGAAGGATGAAGAAGGGAAGATAAAAATAAACAAAAGATAGCTAAACAAGTCCTGGAAAAATAGTCAGAAATTGAAAGCTCCAGGGAATTTCGAAGATGGGAGTGTGAAGGAGGCTGAAAAGTTTTGATGGTAAAAAAGGAGCATTTAGCCTCTTGAGGTTCCACTTTCTCTGTCATAATCCTTGGAGGGGATGTCCGGCCAAAAGGATTTTAGGCTGTCTATGTAACATGAGGGAACTTACTCTATGCCAAGTTTGGAGACAATTTCTCAAATTGGGATTAACAAGGTTGTACTTAAGCTCCTGTTAGACATGTATTTGGAAAGGTTTATGCCAAAATGTTTTTAATAGTTATCTACAGAGTGTTGGGAAGAACACATATAGTTTGATTTTTCCATTTTTCCCCAGGCACGGGAATTATTCTGTCAGGGCTTCGTCAGTAGCTGGATAATATAAAAGAAGATGTATTAATTTTCTATTGCTGCAATAACAAATTACACACACTTTATAGGCTTAAAATAACATAAATTTATTATCTTACAGTTCTGGAGGTCAGAAGTCCAAGATGGGTTTTACAGGCTAAAATCAAGCTCTAGAAGCAGAGATGTGCTGCTTTCTAGAAACTTCAAGGAAACAGTTTCCTTGCCTTTCTCAGATTCTAGAGTCCTCTTGCATTCCTTAGCTCCTGGCCCTTACCTTCATCTCCAGGCGTATCACTCCACCCTCTGCTTCTGTTGTCATCGCTTCTCTCCTCTGATCTCTGTTCCCCTCTTACAAGGATCCTTGAGATTATCTGAGCCTGCCCAGAAAATTCAGAATAATCACCCTGTCTGAAGATTTTTAACTCAATTGTACACACATAGTCCCTTTTGCCATGTGGGTAACATATTCCTAGGTTCTGGGGCTGGGGACATAAACATCTTTGGGGAAGCCATTAACCAACCTATCACTGAAGATTTGCTGAGTTCTCTTCCCTTGGCACAGCTCTGCCCACAGTCTGAGAAATGGACTTTGGTCCTGAAACGTACAAATCCCATCTGGATTACTTAAACTCTGATGTGCTAAACTCGATTAAGTGTGATTAATGAGATGGATTAGAAATCCAGTCCCCATTTCTCAACAGATATTAACTGAGTATCTGCTATATGTGTCCCTGTGTTGCACTTTTCATAGCTATATTTCACCCCTACTTCTTGACCTATGCTGAAATTCAGTTTCATTCAGATGATTTTTCATCCTGTCTTATCTTCACAGAAGTTATCAGGAATGCTGGTCCATTATGTTGTTTATCATCTGACTGTGGCAAATATTTTAGGGCCTATGCTTACTTATTTCTTACACATGAGTGTTGCCCTGTGAGTGAGTAGCCACATAGGCAACAGTGAAGACATACGTAATCAAACCACTGGGACAAATCACATCTACAAGTCCCAACATGTGTGATGCACAAGATGGTGATAATTCCTTTTGCAGTTTATGTTCAGGACAAAAATACAGCTCAACTAGAAAAATGATGAGAAGGCTGGGCATATTTCTGGAAAGTAAATTTTGGATTTCAGCAAAATCAAGTGCTACATTTCCTCTAGTCTTTAAAACCCATTGCTTGCATGATGGTTTGCCAGCCTGTCACAGCCAGTGGGGATGAAACACTGCAAAGGCGTGAAGTCTGTTTCATTATTAGAAGTTCCTTCTGCCAGATACCACACCCTTTTCCACATCATGCCTTGATTCTTCATTATTCAGTGAAGAATGTAAATACTAGAAAACAGCACTCATGCAGGTTATCTACCTATTTTTTCTGGCTCTTTTTGTCAAAATTATAAAGTCATGAGTTGACCCTGGAGCATCCCTTCATCCATTCCTCCCTTTAAATTTCTTAAAAATCTCTCCCTTTTACATTCACCCTCTTTGCCTTTTATTTTGAATAGTTTCTTATTGCAAAAACTGTCGCAGCAAAAATAATGCCGATACTTCAGAAGTGATTCATATTTCAGTGCATTCCTAGAAAGAGGCATTTACATTTTTCTTACTCTTCTGTCCAACCCTGGTTAATTTATAGTAGATTAGTTGGCTTTACCATAGCTAGGGCAACCCTGAGACTTGAGTGGGACATTTAATGTATTTAAGGGAGGGAGAGAGAGAGAGAGAGAGAGAGAGAGAGAGAGAGAAACAAAAAGGCATACAAAGAAGGATTTTTTATATGCTGCTTTTATTCATTGCTATTTCTTACTATATCCATGTAGCTTTATACAATATGGCCTCTGCTTGCTATCATTAATTTCTTGTCAATGATATTTTTGTTAGCTATTCAATATATCCTATACTCTCTTTGCACCCTATGTTCTCAAAGTGTCCAACTACTTGCATTTAATATATATATATATATATATATATATATATACTCACTTTTAATGGCTTCCTGCTTATAAGCTTGCTATTTCTTGTGTTTGAAACATTCCTATTCTCCATGGCCACTGAGAAATTCCTGTGTATTCTTCAAGACTTAACATAGAAGTCATTTAAATAATAAGCCTACATTTCCCTTCCAATTCCATGTAAGCAGAGTTAGTAATTCTTTCTTCTGCTTTTTCATTATCATGTTGTGGAGATGATTATTTTTTATCAGTCTTCCCTTTGGATTGAAAGGGTATCCTTGAGGAAGAGGTTCTATCCTATCCATAGCAGGTTCTTGTCAAGAAAGAAGTAGGCTCAATGAATGGTGAAGAAGGGAGAATGGGTACATAACTCTGGTTTCTACATTACTTGGAGCCAAGACCTTAGGAAAAATACAAGCATCAGAAAAAGATAGACTTATGAAGAAAAGCAATTAGGAAATAATTAGACACATTTGAAAAAGATGGCCAATCATAGGAGTTATGTGCAAAAATGATTTCCTGTGTGATTCCAAATTAACCAAACCATAAAATAAATCAAATGGGTTCTAGTGCTTCCTTTGTCATTAAGTAGCTATGTAATTTTGACAAAATAAAAATTAGGGAGTCAAAATTAAGGCTATGCTTAGGTGAGAATCCCATTCACCAGACCATTTCCTGAACTTCTTATAAACTGAACTGTACTCAGATTGCTGACCTTACAGAGAGTAGACAGGAACAGTGGTTTACAAGTGCACTTTAAATTCCCTAATGATCTGATGTTAGGAAGGGGAGGGCACACTGGATGTTGCCAGGTTGAGTAAAACAAATACTTAATGTTACTATGAGATCTCAGTGTGGGAGAATGCTCTCTGGAGGACCTTTAGGCTAGTGTGTAAAATAGTGAGTGTATGAGATAAATCTGTTACCAGTTCTCCACTCTTGTGGAGTGACAATGGAAAAGAAGTTAACTTACTGTGTAGACAAAAGCCAAAAGCCAGCAGGGATGGATTTAGTAACAACTGAGGCCACAGTGACAGCCATAGAAAGACACCTGGCCAAAGATTTATTGACATCTCCATGTTATGGGAAGTAGATGGTGGTAAGGAATCTGGAAAGAGATTTAGGATTGGAGCTAAGCATGAGGATAACAAAAGGGTGAGACAAAGAAAGGATGTTTCTTGAGCTGATCAGTTGCTTTAGTGATGGAAAGTTCTATCTAATTGTGGAAGGAGTGGGTAAGAAATCAAGAGCCTCAGGCTATAGAAAAGGGCAGGAACCTATATCATTGGAGTTTCTTGAAGTTTGTGGTCATAAATATCATGGGGCAAGAAGCAACTTAGGAAAGAGCCTAATGGTGTAAGTCAGGGGTCCTCAACCTTTTTAAACAGGGGGCCAGTTCACCGTCCCTCAGACATTTGGTGGGCTGGACTATAGTCTAAAGAAAAACTATGAACAAATTCCTATGCACACTGCACATATCTTATTTTGAAGTAAAAGAACAAAATGGGAACAAATACAATATTTAAAATAAAGAACAAATAAAGTTAAATCAACAAACTTATCAGTATTTCAATGGGAACTATGGGCCTGCTTTTGGCTAATGAGATGGTCAATGTCCAGTTCCATATTTGTCACTGCTAGTCGTAATAAGTGATGCAAGTGTGCATCAGTTAGTCTAGATTTGGTTGGAGATTTCAGATGTTTCATTCTTGAAAAAGTATGTTCACAGACATAAGTGCTGCCAAAGATGGTTGCCATTTTGAGTGCATGGTTCCTGAGATTAGGATATGTCTCAGAGGGGAAAGATGCATAGAAATTAGGAAGGCTGCTTGACTTGAATGTGTCTTTCAGAGAGTCACAATTCTGTAGTTCAGCCAGTTCCATTTGGTAAATTGTATCCACTTTTTCTTTTCTTTTTTTTTTTTTAATTTCAAGATACTTTATTCTTAAAACAGGTCACAACACTAAGCTTTTGGCCTATTCTGCCACTGTACAAGCTACAAATGCTTGCTGAGCTCTTTCATAGTATGTCTGAAAAGTGAACAAAAATCCATATAAAACAAATTTTCAAATAGTTTCCATAGGAACACAGATAAGTGTGACTCCATCTCCTAATCTTACATATTGCTACATCTGTGCCAACCCTACTCTTCCAAAAACATTTCAAAACTAGCAATAATTAAGTTAAATATTCCCCCCAAATCCCTTAATTCAAGCTAAACTTGCAGTTAACAGCTACAGACTGATATCTACACATTAATACTAGCTGAAGCACAAGTTGCTGGGTGACGTTTCATTCCACTTTCGCAAGCACAAGACACAGGCAGAGTGCCAACATCCTGCTCTTTTACTTCGGGTAGGTAGTCGGGGTTCTGGATTTGTTGCACGAGTTGCCACGTCAGTCCTGACATCACATAGTAGATAGTTGGCCTGTGGAATCCATTGAAAGTAGAAGCAGCAGCTGCAGTGTAAGTGCCCATATTTTCAAAGAGCATCCAGTTGCCCACATGCTTTTCTGGCAGGTCACAGTGCTCAACTATCTGGTCAAGGCCATCGCATGTTGGTCCCCATATGCTGGATGAATAATATTTCTCATCTGGTTTAGGTCTCTTTTGCAGAAGAGGCTTTACATGAGCATGATCATAAAGGATTCAATAAAATGATCCATATACTCCATCATTGACGTAATACATAAAGGTTTGTTCACTGGACTCATCTTCATCATCATCAACCTATCTGTTCCTTTAATACAATTTTTTTGGCAATGATATTAACCACAAGTGTGAAGGCTGATGCAACATAATATCTGCCTGGCTCAGCTATGATTCTCACTCCAGAGTCTGATGGAAAGTACAATGCTGAGTTGATTACACAAGTGATCTCTTCAAATTTAAGCTTCACATCTTCAGATTCAGGAAAGCCACCACCAATATCAAGCAGGTACATGCTGAAACCAACCTCAACTCTCATGTCAAAGACACAGCGGGCATCAGAGATTGCCTGCACAAAGGTCTTAGGATCAGTACAGCCTCTTCCTATGTGGAAGCTGACACCAATGACATCAATATTTAGCTCTTTTGTCCATTCCAAAAGAAGTCTGCTGGTTTTGAGTGTGGCACCAAATTTAACACTGAGTCGACAGACTGCTTTGGAATCATCAGTGGCAATTCGCAAAAACATCTTGGCCTTTGGATGTGCTCTGGCAACTTTCATCAACTTGACTTCACTGTCAAAAGTCATCATCTGGACCCCATTATTGGCAGCATACTTAATTTGAGACACTTTTTAAACAAGGATTTGTATAGATAATCCTCTCTGGAGGCACCTCAAGACTTTGCACCAATTGTATTTCAGTCTTGCTAACACAGTCAAATCCTGTCCCAATGGCAGCGAGGGTCTTCACAATAGCTCTACTATCATTACATTTGACTGCATAAAAGGGAGTGACACAAGGAAGAGCTTTTAGCCATCTTCGGTGTTTCTTCAGAGCATCTCCAACATCTGCTACATAGAAGGCATCCTTATCATCAGAAGAGGAAACTTCATTGATTTTTTGGTCCAGAATGTCCTTGGTAGTAAAACCTTCATCAAGCAAGTGGCAGTCAAACTCTTCATTACTAATGTTGTTCATGATTTCTTGATGTTTCTTTGAAAAACTAAGAGAAGGAATTTAAAGAAATACTTCCAGCTTCTCACAAAGGCAATTCTCCAGGAATTCTGAGTCCCACTGTGTGTGTCCTCCGAGCAACAGTGGAAACGTTCTTAGAGCATCCAGGTGCCGCAGGCCAGCCCCGTGGAGAGGCTGGAAAGCCACTGCCAGTGCAGAGCCAGAGCCGGAGCCGCAGGAGTGCTCTGCTACCCTGGCCACCCCCGCTGCCCCGTCAGCACCTGGCTCTCACCTGCGGGAGACACTGGCCCAAGGTGGTGCCAGAGCAGCTGGCAGAGGGGCTGCCAGGGCAGCGACTTCTGGGACTGACCTCCACAGTTTCCATGTCACTAGAAAATGGATTATGGAAAAGCTGTGTGTCCTGTTCATGGAGATGAAGCTCTTTAAATCTAAATTGGAACTCCTTTTGCAACTTTTCCAGTGAATCCACACATGTTTTGTTTGGGAATGCAACCAATGGTTTTTCCGCTAACAGATTTTGCGGGCCTGGGATGAGTCCGCTGCTAAACAGGACAGGCAGCAGAGGCAAAAACACCCAGCAGGCTGGATAAAAGTCCTTGGTGGGCCGCATGTGGCCCACAGGCCGTAGTTTGAGGACCTCTGGTGTAAGTTATCTGGCATGACAAAAGGACACAAATAAAAGTTTTCATGACCTTTAGTCAGTCAGAAGAAATATACTCCATCTCTCCTAATAAATGAATATGTTCCAGTGGCAGACTTTGTCCTATTTGAGAGCCTTTTGTTCAAGGCAAAATACTGGAGTTCTGGTATTAACTAATTGATTACATGAATGTTTCCAGACTGTAGCAAATATGCTTCTGGAGGTCTTGGGCCAAAAGGAGTGACATGATGAGAAAAATATATTCTCTGTCCTGTTTCCTGGCACCTAGCTCCTAAAACCCTTGGAATCTCTGAAGGGATATGTCATTTTGCATCTAACATGATTACTGATGGTTGTGGGTGCCTGGACAGCCTCAGGATGGGGGCTTATTGCCAGGGTAGCCAACCCTGTAATTAGAGGATTGGAATTTTTCACTTTTCCCTCTATCCTCTGAAGAGGGGAGAGGGACTGGAGGTTGAGCCAGTCAATGCTGGCCAGTGGTTTAATCAATCATGCTTATATAAGGAAGCCTCCATCAGAATCGTAGAGTGTAGAGTCAGAGAGCTTCTGGGTGAGGGACTGCATGGAGGTACTGGGAGGGTAGAGCACCTGGACAGGGCATGGAAGCTCTGCACTCTTTCCCCTGGACATTGCCCAACACATCTGTTTCATCTGTTTGTTCCTGGGTTGTATCCTTTTACGATGAACTAATAATCTAGCCGGTAAACTGTTTCCTGAGTTCTGTTAGGCATTCTAGCAAATTATTGAACTTGAGGAGAGTGGTTTATAGCTGCTTGGTCAGAAGCACAGGTGACAACCAGAACTTGCCATTGGCATCTGAGATGGGAAGAGGACAAAATTTTGTGGGACTAAGCTCTTTAACCTGTGGGATCTGATGCTAATTCCAGGTAAGTAATTTCACAATCGAATTGAATTGTAAGACTTTCAGCTGGTAAGAGTATTGATTGGTGTGGGACACCCCCCACCCCACATTTGGTGGCCAGAAGTATTGATGTGAATACAGAGGAAAACAGTTTACTTTTGCTTTACAGTAAACACAAGTCCACATAGGATTGGTGTACAAGTAGTTTAAGAAAATCAGTAAAGAAAAGATATGCAGAGAAGATTACAGATGAGGGAGATGTGACAATGGGGGCCCACATTTGCTGTAGGCAAACATGGTAGCTATAGAGGCTAATCCAGTAGGTTGGAATTTACGCATTCCTCGCTGGTTCCCTGTGCAGCATTGTGTACCTTCCATCGTTCATCCAGTCAGGATCAAGTATCTTGTAGTACTGAGCTTTGTTTTAGCATCCAACTATTTTTCCCATTTCACCCATTTGTTGACTGAAATTCCTCTGACAGGGTACAATGCCTTAATTGCTGTATAACTTCAGAAAAGACTATATCCTTAACTACTTAGGAAAAACTTTTCAACTAAAGTCTCCCCATCCCCATGATTAAGGTTTGTCTATATGTATAGATAAACTTGTTATTTTGTTGCTATTTTTATCTCCAATAACCTTCTTAGTTTATCAGCCATATTGCTCCTGAGATTTCTTTGGTGGTTTGTGTGTATGCATGTGTGTGTGTGTGTGTATGCAAATATATATATCAGAGCTTAGGGATTTCTAGGAATCACTCTTGTTAAGACAGAGAAGTAAATTCACCTCAGGATCCTTTTTTTGTAGAATGTGTGTTTATTAATTCTTTCCTAGGAATACACTTTACTGTGTTGCTATTTTGTATAATAATTCAAGGTTATCAACTTACGTGAGTTACTTGGACTATAGGTCTTAAAATATTATCATTAGAAGTTATTTTTAAGCATGATTTATTTAGTAAGCATTTGGATATATTTTCACTGGGAGTTCAAATCTATGATTTTCAAATCATTCCATAAGCCCCAGTTCCCACTGTGGTGCAAAGATGGTCAGGTGTACACACAAGTAAGTGGGTTGTATTATAGAGAGGAACTAAAGTCTTGGGGAGCCAAAGTTTTTATTTTATTTTTTTATAATGACCAGTGAGCTTGTCTACCATTTGATTTGGAAGGAGATGCTATCTCTGATAGTTTTACAACTAGGCTGTCAGTTTTACAAACATTGAAAAGGCAGTTTAGCATAAACTTTTGCCATCAAGTTGTGCAAAGACACGAGAGATTCATGGATCCCAATATGATGATCCTTAACATTTCTATTATTAATTCTAATTATACCTCAGTGTTATAAGATGCTTATTCAGTAAAACAAGTATTTCACCTTAATCAATTAGAGATGTCTTCTCATTTGAGTTTTCATGATAACTAGAGATTTAGTTTAGAACTGATTGAATTCTTAGTGGTAACGCTGACTGCCACAGTGGCAAAATCAGCGACACCCTCCCACTTAGGGTGATCTCACAGCTCATGTACACCAAATTCAAATCTCATAGTATACAATTCTTGGACCTTATTAAGGTAGTATACAGGTTCCACGCATGTGGCTGTATCACTGGATTAGATTTTGTATTCTTTTGACTTAGAAGAAGTGTGAATGTTTTCCTGTCTATATCCAAGGGACCTTTGAACTTGAGGGAATCTTACATTTTCTCCCTCATATATATCCTACATGGTTGAGTCACATAATTCTGGATAATAAATAATATCTGACATTTGGGGTTCCATAATGGTTCTTTTTTATCTACTGTCATATTTTCTAAGGCTATTTGGCTGGCGCTAATAAAATAAATTTGTTTTCAGAGGCTATAGAACTACAAACTTCAGGAAATAACTTCTTTTTAAGTATCTTAGTGGAGTATGCATAAACAGAAATAATATTCAGTGATTTTATTTTCTTTACATGAGTGACAGCTTTTCTCTCCCATCTTTCATGAGAATATAAATCTAAAATATAAAGTATAGTCAAAAACTTCATTGAATGCTGAGTTTGTATTTTCCCTTTCATCTTTTACCAGCTTTTTGGCAGGTAACATGTGAGATTTGTTTAATATGGTTTCACAAACTCCTTGGTTTCATTGATGGGTATGTCTACATCACTTACTACTACCTGCAGTTATAATAAATCTGAAAGGAGCTTCTTTATCAGAGCTACCACATATTGCTGTGAAATATAGCTTGAGGTTGATAGCACCTATTGTCTTACACAGAGTAAAATATTTAAGCAAAAGAAAAAGAATCAGTGAGAAGTAAGTCTCCCTAAATTCCTCTGACAAGATAAAATGCCTTAATTGCTGTATAACTTCAGAAAAGATTATATACTTCACCACTTAGGAAAAACTTTTTCAACTGAATTGCTTTCTGTCACCTGGGGTAGAGTGGTATGCAATAATAGCTCACCGCAACCTTTAACTCCTGGGCTCAAGTGATTAATCCTCTTTCTCTGCCTCCCCAATAGCTGGGACTATAGGTGTGTACCACCGTGCCCAGCTATTTCTTTCATTTTTTGTAGAGACCTGGGGTCTTGTTATGTTGATTAGGCAGGTCTCAAATTCCTGGCCTCAAGTGATCCTGCTGCCTCAGCTTCCCAAAGTGCTGGGATTACAGGTGTGAGCTGCTGTGCCTGGCCCTTTGTTTTCTTTTCTTTTCTTATTTTTCTAATTTAAGATTAATATGAAGATACAGACCATTGGTTACATTGTTTGCATTTGTCAGGCCAAGTCCAAGTTGTAGTTGAGCCCTTTACCTAGGGGTTGTTCTGTTTACCCTTATATTGTGCCTATTAGGTGAGAACTTAGTAATTTCTCTCCCTCCTTCCCCCACACGTGAATTTAATTGTGCTTTGCTTTTTGTGTGGGCATATAGTTTTTGTATTGGTTTCAAATTAGTATTTACTACATTGGATACTTGCTTTTCTATTCTTATGTTACTTTTCTAAGAAGAATTTTCTTCATCTCCATCCAGGATAATACGAAAGATGTAAATTCATCATTTTTTTTTAACAGCTGAATAATATTCCATGGTATACATATACCACATATTATTAATACATTCATGAATCAAAGGGCATTTGTTTCTATATTTTTGTAGTTGTGAAATGGGTTGCTGCTAAACATTCGAGTGCATATGTCCTTATGGTAAAATGATTTCTTTTCTTTTGGGTAGGTAACTAATGGGATTGTAGGATTGAATGAAAGGTCTATTTTTACTTCTTTCCATAAAGGCTGTGCTAGTTAAGTTAAAAAGTTTCTGTACAGCTAAGATCACAATCAACAAAGCAAGGAGACAACCTTCAGAATGAGAGAAGATATTTGCATGCAGGCTAATAACTAGAATCCACAAAGAACTCAAGAAAATCAAGAACACAGAGTAAACAACCCCATTAAAATCTGGGCAAGAGACATGAACAGAATCTTTTCTACTGAGGACAGATGAATGACCAACAAATTCATAAAAAATTGCTCATCATCTCTAATTATTAGGGAAATACAAATCAAAATCACTTTGAAATATTACCTAACCCCATTGAGAATTGTCCTCATACAAGCTCACAAAGCAGGGAGCCCACCTGCACTGTTGGTGGGACTTCATACTAGTGCGGCCTCTATGGAAAGAAGTATGGAGAGTTCTCCTTCATTCTTAAAGTGTAGTTCTGATGGATATAGGATTCTGGGTTGATAGTTTTTTTTTTTTAATTTTAAAAATATACTAGTTTCTTCTGGCCTCCATGCTTTATGATAAAAAAAAATCTACTGTCATTTAAATTGAACAATTGAAGTATTTTATGAACCTTGGTAGGTTTCAAGGTATGAAGAGATTCATGAAAGTGATATCTAATTAGAAGCTAAGAATAATTTATGGTGACACATTCCCTAGCCAGATCTGATTCTTGATGATTCAATAAAGACCTACCTGATTTCATTTTAGTGGCATCCAGAATATTGGGAACATTGGAGAACTCTTGCAGGTGAGGCAAAGATAAGGATATTCATAATACTTCCACCAGGGAGTAGTTGAACCATAGAGTAAATACAATGAAACCTTAGAAATTATGTCAGAAAGGGGAAATGTTATGAAAATATTCCTTGAAATTTCTCTGGAGAGGCTGATAAACATGCCAACTTCATGGGTCGTCTTATGCCAGTGAAAATAGGACTCAGAAACTTAAAGTCTGTGGGATCTTCA
The DNA here is from genome assembly GCA_963574655.1 of Perodicticus potto. Classification (NCBI taxonomy): domain Eukaryota; kingdom Metazoa; phylum Chordata; class Mammalia; order Primates; family Lorisidae; genus Perodicticus; species Perodicticus potto. Next base: position 15,389 of record CAUYRH010017358.1, read on the forward strand.
AGGGGGATATGATCATGGGAATATATAATAAAATCAACATTGCTTAAGGTCCCCATTGACAAACTAATTTGTTATAAAGGGATTTTTGAGAGAGGGTGTTTTCAAAGTGAGGATTTCAGCCAAGAAATGTGATAATTTCACAAGAAGAAGCCAAGATCCATTATTGGCACATCCGTTACAAAGATAAAATGAGATTTTCATACCCTTCAAGGTTTCTCTGTATCACTATATGTAGAACAGAAAAACATTAAAAATCAAGTATTTCAAAATAGCTAAGAGTAAATTTTAAATGTTTTGCCAGAAAAAGTAAGTAAGTGAGGTGATGGCTATGTTAATCAGTTTGAGTTAAGCATTCCAAATTGTATAGCAAATCATCATATTATACCCCATAAATGTATACAGTTATGATTTTAATTAGAAATTGAAAAAGAATTATAATTACAAAAAAAAATTGGGGGGGAGAAACCTGGACTACATTTTAACAACTTTGCTTCATATATTCAGAATTGACCTGGTGAGTTCTAGTTTGACTATGTTGTCAAGCAGTTTCTACCAGTGGATTTTATAGTTGAGGGGAAGAGGAATAGCTGCTTTTCATGACAGCAGTACTTTGAGTATTTACAACTATTTTATTCAAGAGCAGAAAGAGTAGAGAACAATTATATTTACAGTCCAAAAAATGGAAAATTAATGTTTCTATTAAAATATGACATTGGATAATTGTAAAGTTTTTTAGTGTTATCTTCCTCAACTAAAAATTGTTAGAAGGTATCAGGACTTGTTCTCAGATTTTTTGAGAAATCTTAATTCCAGGAGTGGCATATGTGATTTCTTAACCAGCCAAAACAGATGGATAAAATTTAGCAGGGGCTCCAACTTCCCTTTTACTGAAAAATGAATGCTAAATTCTGTAGTTTTTTTGTAGCCCCTCACTGGCACAGCAATTTTGATATATTATAGCATATATGCTATGACTGGCTTAAAGAGCAAGAACACAATGACGTTGTGCTGTAAAGAGACTCTCCTTGGGTACAGCACTTTGAGATTTAGTCAAATCATTTATAAATGAGTTAATGATATCTGACCATTCCTTCTACAAAGAGTGAAGAGTAGGAGAGGGTGCTGAATAATGTAGCCCTGGATTGTCTCAGCAATGTATCTTCGATACAGCCTCGAAAGGAATGCTTTATATACATGGCAAACATGTCCCCCCTTTTTTTTTAAGGCAACCACATTGTTAATATTGTTCTCCCAACATCCCTTTGTTTTCCTTGGCTTTATGTTTGGCAATAGTAAACCTTGTACTCTTTACAAGGTTTCCGTAAGACCCGTCGTTTTTGGAGAGATTCGTTGTTCGCCATCTGGACAGAGAATAACAATGGAGAGTTTTCTAAGAGTTTTCTTTCAGCTTTGTGATTAAATTCTGGCTAAGAGAATTAGTAGAAAAACAAATTTTATTCTTTAATACTCTAAAACATTTCTGAGCACTATTGTAGATTCAAACAATGCTTACGTAGTTAAAGATAAAACAAACATTAACAGTAAAAATAAGACTAATACAAACAACAAATGACAGGATATTATTATTGCAGGTTTTTAAAGGGAGTCTAAATAACAAAAGTATCATAATAGTTGAAAACATGATTACTTAGTAATAAAATTTGGAAAATTATATTTGATGGTAAACATCGAGCTCCTACTCCGGTATATTAATTTCCTGTACTGGAAAAAAGAGTTAGAAGACATTTGCAAATTCATTTATCTCCTAACTAATGGCATTCCTCCTTTTGAGTCCTGTTGTCTCTTTATCTTTCTTTTGTGGCTTCTGTCACATCTTAAATCCTCACTTCTTCAGCAGACCTAGTCTAACTGCCTCCATTAGTTTGAATACTATCATCATATCTAAGCCAAGGAGACTGAAGCAGAAGTGGGTTAGGAGAGAAGTTCTGTTTTCCTGTTTCGCTGATCTTATATAGGGCCACAAATGGACTGGAGGCCCTTAGGGTCAACACTTGAGGAGACAGTGGCCTAAATGGTGGAGGAAAACCTCTAAGGGTTATGGTCATGTGGTGTGATAGGTGATATATATGCATGTGTGTGTCCTTTGCCTGACAAACACAAACAATGTAACCTAATCGTCTGTATCCTCATATTAATCTTGAATTAGAAAAATAAGAAAAGAAAAGAAAGCAGAGAGCCAGGCACAGCAGCTCACACCTATAATCCCAGCAGCACTTTGGGAAGCTGAGGCAGCAGGATCACTTGAGGCTAGGAATTTGAGACCAGCCTAATCAACATAACAAGACCCCAGGACTCCACAAAAAAAATAAAAAAAAAAAATAGCTGGGCACAGTGGTACACCTGTAGTTCCAGCTACTGGGGAGGCTGAGGCAGGAGGGTCAATCACTTGAGCTCAGGAGTTCAAGGTTGCTGTAAGCTATGCTTGCACATGATTGTATGTTAGCCCAGGTGGTAGAAAGCAATTCAGTTGAAAAAGGCTTTCCTAAGTGGTGAAATATATAATCTTTTCTGAAGTTATATAGCAATGAAGGCATTGTGTCCTGCCGTAATTTCAGAGGAATTTTAGGAAGGAGACTTACTTCTCACTATATTCCTTTTCCGTTTTTTCATAGTAGCTATCTTTTTATTTTAGTAGTCATTTTAATAGATATGATATTATAACTCATTGTGGATTTTATTAGCTTTTCTCTAGTGATAATGGAGTTGAACATGTTTTCATATGATTGCTGGCCATTGTATATCTTCTTTAGAGAACTGTCTATTGATGACCTTGGCCCATTTTTAAATCGTTGTTGTTTTTGAATTGTAGGAATTTTTCATATACCCTGAATATGTGTATTAACCCCTTATCAGGTACATGATTTGCAAATGTGTTTTACCATTCCATAGGTTGCCTTCCACTCTGTTGATTGTATTCACTCATGCACAGAAGGTTTTGAGTTTGATATCATCTCATTTTATTTCTGCTTTTGTTGCCCTTGCTTTTGGTGTTAAATCCAATAAATTATTGTCAAAACCAATGTCATGAAGATTTCCTCATTTCCAAAAGAGTTTTAGTGGATTTTAGGTCTTATGTCTTTAATTTATTTTGAGTTATTGTTTGTATGATATAAGTAATGGATACAACTTCATTTTTGTGTCTGTGAATATCCAGTTTTTCCAACACCATTGTTCAAGAGACTGTCATTTCCCGACTAGCTGGTATTGGCACTGCTGTTGAAGACCATTTGACTGCATTCATGAGCATTCATTTCTGAGCTCTGTAGTCTGTCCCATTGGTATATATGTCATTATTTATGCAAGTAATACATTGTTTTGAATACTGTAGCTTTGTAATAAGTTTTGAGACAAGGACTTGTCTGACCTCTCACTTTTTCTTTTCTCAAGATTTTCTTTTCGGCTATTTGGGGACTTTTTTTCTTTTTTTCTTTTTAATTACAGGGTAGAAAGAATGAAAAGTGCTTTTTTATGGAAGTTAGACAAGTCAAATCAGAGAAAGAAATACACCCTGTGGTTGCCTATCATGGAAAGCAACATGAAGGTATAGAAATCTGTTAGAAGAAAAACAGCCACCACCACCTTAACAAAAATCTTTTTCTAATGGCAGCCTTAGAATTTGTGAAAATTTGCCTATAAGTTTGTAATCATGTCTGTCAGTATGTTTTTATTCCTTTCACAATTTGGGAATGTTAAAGACTTCATAATAGAATTATATGTTAAACTAAACATGGAGGATTTTAATGAGTATTTTGTCCATTCACCCATGAAACATGACTTTGACATTATGATGTGCTCTAAGCATGCAGTGGTGGCCACAGTGTTGGGCAAAGCAGACCTGATCCCTGCCCTTTGAGAACTTGATTCAGCAGCTTCTTGTGAGTGTGGACAGAGCTTGGCATGTATGGTTATATGAGAGACAACTCTGAGCTTGCCTTTTAGCTATTGAATGTAATTTCCTAGTTTTTCAAGGTCATATTCTTTGATATATTTTCATTAAGATAAAGGGACACTGCTAATTTTCTTTATAGGACATTCAAGCACTCCATGGATATTAACTGGCAACAAAATATATGCTATTATACATTATAACTTTTACTTATTTATTTATTTCATACAGGGTCTCCCTCTGCCACCCTGACTGGAGCACAGTGGAATAATCACAGCTTCCTGCAATCTCTAACTCGCTGCCTCAGCCTCTCAAGTATCTAGGATTACAGGTATGAGCCACCACAGCTCACTAATTAAAAAAGTTTCTTTTGTAGAAATGGGGTCTCTGTATGTTGCCCAGTCTGGTCTTGAATTCCTGGTCTCAAGTGATCCTCCCACCTTGGCTCCCAAAAATGCTGGGGTTACAAAGATGAGCCACTGTGCTTGGCCTATATTATGACTTTTAACAGGAAAATTTACTTTAATCTAAATATATTTTAAGTTTAAGTAGGTGATTTATTTCCTCTTCTAAAGCCATGTAAAAACCTTTCATACTCTATGGAGTAGTGAGAGCCTAGATTTCCTGGTAAGGGGAAAGGGGAGCAGAATTGATGACATGGTCTGCTGCATGGATGAAGAGGCCGTTGTACCAAAATAGCTTTAAAAGAATAATTGTCATGAAAATGTGTACTTTAGCTTTGAGATAGACTGTGTTATGGTCCATTATTTCACTTCTAAGAAACACAGTCGACAGTGTGCTTTCTGATTCATCTGGGCAAGTTTCAACTTGCTCAGCTTATTGGTGTTTCTGGGAGGGGTTTATTTAACATTTCTGTGTGGATTTTATGTTTCTTGATTTTTGTGTATCTCAGAATTTTTGTAATGACCCACATATGCCTTGGGATTGAAAATTAAGCCAAGAAGAAATTTGAAATTATCTAGAATAGTGGTTCTCAACCTTCCTAATGCCGCAACCCTGTAATACAGTTCCTGTGGTTGCGACCCACAGGATGAGAACCACTGCTCTAGAAGATATTCATCATCTAGATCCATTTTCCTTCAGAGGAGATGGAAATATGAAGCAGCTACTTAAGGGCCCACCCAGCTGGACTGGCACATAGCACACATTATATGAATGTTAAATAATAAATTTGAAATGCCCATAGGTTTATGTGCTTTCTCTATTTGATTTTATTTGAAAAGCTTTGAGATTTATAGCAAAGATGGGAGGAATTACTTTAATGGAATTGGGAAATGTACAAATAACACAGGGATTTATTTTGCTAGAAGCTTTTGTAATGTGACACAGAACAATGATATAAAGGTTATATAGCCCCTTGTATTGTTCAAATGCAATATTTGGCTCTTGATATTAATTTGTGTTTCCTAAAGGTTTTTGCTGGTTTTAGGTGATTTGGGATAAACGCTAAACTAAAATGATAGATCTCTATTTATATGTTCACCAGCTTTTGAGGAATTACAGTTAACAGTTTTATCATGAGGTGCTTAGTGTTCTAGAAATAATCTTTTCTGTCTGGTTTGATTCACATTCTGCAAAATCTGTAGGCATTAAATTAGTGACAAAACTTATTTAGAGAAAAAGAGAGAACACTGAAAACTTATATTTTGAAATATTCTTTGTTTGGATTGATCTGCATGTTGAAGGTTGAAGGTAAGGCCTTGAGAATGTGAAATGCTTTTGCAAAATAGAATTTGCTATTTTTCTGCTGAGTTATTTAATTTTCTTTTCAATGTATGTGAAATTTTAGCTACAAAACTTGTGGTTTGTTAAAAATTGTTAATTAGAATTGGAATGGAAATAACCTTATAATATATAAATACCAAAGAATGTGTTCGGTTTTATAAAATGCTTCAATTAAGGTACAGTAGCATACAGAAACACTGATATGTGATATTTATTAACATAACAAGAAAGGATCCAAAAAAGAAAATAAAAGATTTCCCAATAAAAGATTAGTATGCCAAGATTTTGTCAGTGTTAATATGAAAAAGATGACATTGGCAAAGAGTAAAACATCAGACTTTGGGAAATGATTCAGATATGAGGCTGCTATGTCTTTGATTTTGTTTTCTGGGTCATTGTTTCCCAAACTAGATGCTGAATCCCGGTGAGACTGTGGAGATACTGTGAGTGTTCTTAAAGATCAGAGCAGAAAAGATCCAAGGGAGGTGGGCACCAGTGAGGGACTATATAGGCAATTATATAAATGAACCAAATGCCCTCTCCTTTCTGGTCTCTCTCATGGTAGCTTCAAATTCACAAGCTTTCTTTTAGTCTTTTCAGCTCTGCTTTGCTGAAAGAGAGATCAGTACTGATAACTTTATGTTTTGCTTTCCTTAATAATTATAGCTAATGCTTATTAAACAATTATCTTGTGCCATGAGACAATGTACTAAGTGCATTAGATGTAATTTCATTTAAACCTCAGCTAATTCTATGAGATCAGTCCTGGTTTTCCCTTTTTTCCTCCATCAGTTCATAAAGGGAGAAGCTGAGGCTTAGGGAATTTTAGTGATTTGTATTGGGTCATTCAACTAAAAATAGATGTTACTGAACACAAGCAGCCTGAATGCAGAGCTCGTAGTCTTCACCCCTCTTATCTTGTTTTTATCATTATATTTTATCAGAGGAAATGGTCTGAGAACTATTCTTTCATGATTATCAACTAGACTGAGGTAGGGAGCAAGCTACACCTTAGTGGGGCAGGTTGGACAGAATATTCTGAGAAGCTTTTCAAGTGGAAAAAATGCTTTCTACAAAGATTAATAAATGCCCCTTAGAATCCTCATGTTCTGCTTAAGAATTATTTTATCTAATTAGAGAAATAAACAATTATTTAAATACTACAGTAGATGTGAAGGTGGCATAGAGGGTGTCAAAAATTTAAGAGCTTTGTTAGTTAATCCTCTAATTCGGACTGCTTTGACACAGTTACATATTTTTTACATGGAGGACACTATTGTGAAAAAAAACCACATTAGCCTCTCTCTCTCTTTTTTTTTTTTTTTTCAATTTTTGGCTGGGGTTGGGTTTGAACCCGCCACCTCCAGAACATGGGGCTGGCGTTCTACTCCTTTGAGCCACAGGCACCACCCTAGCCTCTCTTTTTGAAGTTGCTGAGATGTCTCCCTCTCACCTCCTTTTTGCATCCTTCTCTTATCTTCTACTTTTCACAAAAAGATCTATGGTCATTGTTGAGAATTAAGGGATACATTTAACAGATGAATTCTCCCATATGAATTCCAAACTTAAATAAAATGGGGCTTCCAGTAGTAGTGGCTTGAAAAACTAGGGCAACTCTTTCCGAAAACAACACTTAAAAAAATCTGGACAATATTATTGAAGACACTAATTGAAGGCACTGGAAAATGTCTGAAGATAGATAGAAATTGAGAAAAATACACCCTTGAAAAGCTGTTTTTGCACTGGGTAAGAACTGCAAGTTTATGCCTTTCTCGCCTAGGGGTGCTCCTCAAACCTAGGAGTGACACAAGAAAACCTCAGTCTTAACAGTTGTGAAAGGGAAAGGTCAAATTGAGAGTAGCAGAGATACTTACTGGTTAAGTGAGAGGATTTTGGAAGTGAGAAAGTCACATTTACCTGACCGGTATTTCATTTGCTCCCTCAAATATCATATTGGGATATGTCTTCCTGCTGATGGACTATTTTCTTAATGCTTTGAGGTAGTCTCTAACCTCATATTTTGTGCTATATTATCTCTTTTTAAAAATTGGAATTTTCTTGAAAAACATTGGACACATTGGGATATTTAGAACAGAGCAGATATGCTTAGGCTTTTATGTTCAACTCTGGTGGTGGCTGAAGCCTTCCTTTGAGGGCTGAAACCTGTAAGGATGTGGAGGGAAACAGATGAATTTGTTACAAGAAAACTTGCCTTTTCCTTTTGTTACTATGCTTTTGGTTCCCAGAAAAAGTATCTGTGGGGATCCACTGGGTACCCAAGTGTTATGTCCCATTAATTTGGTAAGCACAGCTAAAGTAGCACCAGCACTCAGGATAGGCCAATGGCTTGGAAGTCTAAAATGTTTGTTGGAGTTGCATCTGTTCATGGAATTGTCTGGGTTTAGATACACCTAGAGGAGGAGAAAAAGAAGGATTTAGCTTGGTTTGGGGTATTTACTCAACTTCTTCTCTCCATGGCCATCAAGGTGACTTTGTCTATACATATCACTCTATTGGAGACCTGTTCAATCTCCCCAAGTTTTATTATTCAGGGTTCTCCAGAGAAACAGAATCAATAGGAAATATATACACATAATTGCTCATGAGATTATGGAGGCTGAGAAGTCCAAAATTAACAGTCAGCAAGCTGGAGACCCAGGAGAGACAATGATATAGTTCCAGCATGAGTCTAAAAGCCTGAGAACCAGGAGACCCAGTGGTGTGAGTTGCAGTCTGAATCTAAGGCAGGAGAAGACCAGTGTCCCACCTCAAAGACAGTCTGGCAGAGCAAGAGAATTCTTTGTTGCTCATATTTTATTTACGCCTTCAATGGATTGAATGGAATCTATCTATATTAGGGAAGACAATCTGCTTAACTCAGTCAGTAAATTCAAATGTTAATCTCATCCACAAATACTCTCACAGATACATTCAGAATAACATTTTAACAAATATCTGTGCATTCCAGTCTATTTGACACATAAGATTAATCACATGGTGACAGAAAGTGTACTAGGTTTATCTGTTTAAACTCTGTAGTCGAAGAGCTGATTTTAGAAAAACACATGACATAACCTTATTCTTCTGGTGGGGCAAAAGTTGGGATGGGCCAAATTCTTGTTACCCAAATTTTCAACAACTCTACTACAGTGAGGCAAAAAAAATAGAAGCTGGTTAATATTCCTGGTGATAGTCCTTGATCAAATTAAAATCTAATTGGGGGAACTACAAAGCTAACTATAATATGGAACCTTGAAAAAGGTCATAATAGAGAGAGTACCATTGTAGAACAAGGTGAGGGATTGAGGAGGACATTTTAGATTTTAGAAAAAAAGTATTAACTTTTTTTCATTATTTATCTTGGACTTTGTTTTGGGCAACTTTTGTTTTTACTGAGGAATAATTCATATACTATACAATTCACCATTAAAAAATACACAGTTTAGTGATTTTCAGTATATTTACAACATGTGTAACCACCATCATCATCTAATTCCAGAACATTTTTATTACCCTCAGAACAATTTTTTTTTTTTCAGCAGATAATGTTTTTGTTTTCAATTATGTTGGAGCTATCACTGCAGTTGGAGTTCTTAGCCCCAGACCACACATGATTGAATAGAAACTTGGATTACTAGTCCACATAAAACTCATTAATAAGTAGCTTTCTTTGTAAAGATGGATATTTTATTTTATTTTTAGTCTTTGTCTCTTATAAGTCTAGGGTAGCAAAAGTATTCAGAAAATTTTAATTATATATCACGAATCTCATCAGAGTTGTCCATAGACCTAGACTTAGAAACTTCCTTTTTCATCTCATCCTTTGTCTTCAACATTTCTCACATTGCCCTATCAGGCAAGTGTACAAAACACAAATGCTATATAAAACAGCAGGACATAATAAATAACCAAACAAGAAAGTCTCAAAAGATATAATTTCATAGTATGATTCATTTCTAGACGATCCAATCCTAGTTTGCAATGTTTACAATCACAAAATATGAGGTAGAGTTTAGCTATATTAGGTAAAAATTCCTTCTTTAGAAGGAAGATTTCCCTTTGATTTTCTCTTTCACCAGTAGAAATCCTTGGCATTGGGTAAAAAGAGGCTGCTGGCAGGGAGAGGCTGATACCATCAGTTTCCTATCTTTTTTTTGTGCAATACTCACTGTTTATCATTGACCGTCCCTTTATTGTATCCATACCTGTAAATAGAGCCATAGACTCAGCCAAGAACCCCATCTTATTTTTTAACCCCATCTTATTTAATTTAATGCTGATGGTCTTGAACCAATGTAGGAGTTACATGATACATTTAGGTTTTCTTTAAACTGTTGCTAATAAGTCTCATCTGAGTAATTGAGTTGCTTTGTACCCTATGTCTTCAAAATGGAATCTTTGAGCCTCTCTGGCAAGGGTAATATGAACAAAAATCTTATTAGGACCTGGCACTAATGTCCTTTTAGCACTTATCAACTCAAATTATATGCTTTTTCCCACTGGACTGGATGTTCCGTGAAAGTAAAGTTTTTACTTATTTAATTCCATAGTGTGTTACATAACATCCTGCAAAAAACAAATGTCCTATAAAAGTTTACATGAGTAAATGCTGAACTCCCCCAAACATCTTGTGTCTCCCTGCTTCATGCTCATTGCAGAGACAAGTACTACTCTGACAAAATATTCAGAGTAGTTTTATTTTAATAGTGGTAACCCCCAGTAGGCACTGAGTAAGAGCCTAACTCTTAAAAACATATTAAAGCCCTAGTCACTGTATTGATGGCAGAATGAATGTAATTTTTCCTGATGTAACAGAAGTAGCTCAAGTAACAGTGTTTTGTTCCCCCCACAGTGGACATTGGCCTGTGGGCTAGAAACAAATGAAAGTAATTTTATTTCAGTTAAACAATCACCTTTGGGGAATCCCAGAGCCTGTGGTATCTTGAATTGTTGAAAATATCTCAATTCTGTTGTCTCCTTAAGACCTACATCTACAGATTGTGCTCTGCCGATGGGGATTATTTAGTTATTTGTGATGATGCATCATATGAAGGGCACAGAAGGTAATGCTGTCCTCCTCTTGCTGCATACTCTGGGGATATTTGCAGGAAATTAGATACTTTCTTTTGAGAAAATTCACTGGCTCTAGTTATTCCTTTCCCAGTTCAAAGCATTCCTTTGCCTCTGCCATCGGATATTATGGAAATTCCCAGGGCATGTTTTAAAAATCAGAGTTACCACCTGTTGTCTTTTACCCTCAAGAGCAAGTCACGCTATGGGAATCACAGTTAAAAGCCAGGTTACCTTTTCCTTGTCCTCATGTTACCTTCTCACCTGAAAGTGACAACTTATCATAGCTTTATTGAATGCAACATAGCTGTTTGTTTTCCTTAGTGTCTGTGATGTCTTACAGGTTAGATTATTAATAAAGTCATTATTGCTTTCTTATAAGTGTCTATTGTCATTTCTTTGCTTATGTTTCTTATTTACTTATCTTGTATTGGTATAGTTTAGGACCACTATTCCTATTCTGATATGTTATTCCCTTTTTTAGGCCCTTTAATTTTTGTTTTCCTACCTTTTAGTATTTCCTTTTCATGATTAATACTTTGCATAAATCCTTAGGACAGGTTGACCCACTTCTTACCTGAGCTCTTGTTTAAGACATACTTGTTTGGAAAACTCTTCCTGGACCATATTACACCTAGATTATGTGGATGAATATAAAGAATATTTTCTGAGCTATAAAAAATATTTAAAATGTTGTTGGTGGCTATTTCTATTCCCTGAAATTGCTCAGCATTTGCCAAGCCATCTTCTTAACTCTGTTTGAACTTGGCCTTGCTCAGAATGGTGTGCAGGATGAGAAGAAAAGAATAACTCATCTTTTCTCTTACATCAAAAATGAAGTGATTTATCTGTCTATTTCAAAAAAGAAAGAAGAAAAGAAATGAATGGTCCTCAAGCAACTGTGTGACATAGCTATTATAAATAATATCATGCTACAGCTGTGGTAACCCCCTAGAAAGGTTAAGTAACTTATCCAGTCAATATAGCCAAAAATAGAAGGAATTAGATTGGATTGAATCTATAAATCACTTTGGGAAATATGGACATTTTAATAATGTTGATTCTTTTAATCAAAACATTAATGTCACTTCTAATAGAAAAACAAACCTAAATTTTGTATGGAATAAAAAAAGAGCCTGAAAAGCCAAAGAATCCTAAGCAAAAAGAAAAAGTCTCAGTGGCATCACATTACCTGGATTTAAATTATACCACAAGGCTATAATAGCTATAATAATCAAAACAGCATGGTACTGGTATAAAAGTAAACACATCGTTCCATGCAACAGAATAGAAAACCCAGAAATAAAACCAACTGATATCTGCAACCAACTGATTTTTGACTAAGTAGACAAAAAACATAGACTGAGGCAAGGATGTTCTACCAAATAAATAGTGCTGGGAAAATTGGATAGCCATATGCAGAAGAATGAACTAGATCTCTATCTCCCCATACAAAAATGAACTCAAGATGAATTAAAGAATTAAATGTAAAACCTGAAATCATAATTTTTTTAGAAGAAAACATAGGAAATACCCTTCTGGACATTGAGATAAGCAAAAAAATTTATGACTAAGAGCTCAAAAGCAAATACAACAATAAAGTAAGTAAATGGGACTTAATTAACTAAAAAATTTCTGCACAGCAAAGGAAATAATCAGCAATGTAGATAGACAACCTAAAGAATGGGAGAAGATATTAACAAATTATGCATCAAAAGGCTAATATATAATATAATATAATATCTACAAGGAACTCAAATATCAAGAAAATAACAACCCCATCAAAAAGGGGGCAAAAAATATTAACATATGTTTTCCAAACAAAGATATACAAATGACCAAGAAACATATAAAAAAGTGCTCAACATCACTCAAGAAATTCAAATTAAAACCACAATGAGGCTCAGCGCCTGTGGCTCAAGCGGCTAAGGCGCCAGCCACATACACCTGAGCTGGCGGGTTCCAATCCAGCCCCAGCCTGCCAAACAACGATGATGGCTGCAACCAACCAACCAACCAACCAAACAAACAAAACAGGCGTTGTGGCAGGCACCTGTAATCCCAGCTACTTGGGAGGTGGAGCCAGGAGACTCGCCTGAGCCCAGGAGTTGGAGGTTGTTGTGAACTATGATGCTATAGCACTCTACCCAGGGCAACAACTTCAGGCTCTGTCTCAAAAAAAAAAAAAACCCAAAAAACCAAAAAAAACAAAAACAAGAAACAAAAAACCCCCCACAATGAAAAACTATCTTATCGCTGTGAGAATGGCCATTATTAAAAGGTCAAAAACCAATAGATGTTGAGGTGGATATGATGGAAAGGGAACACTTACACACTGTAGATGGAAATGTATTATGAATTAGTATAACCTCTATGGAAAACAGTACAGCAATTCCTCAAAGAACTAAAAGTAGACCTACCATTCAATCTACAAATCCCACTACTGAAGAATCTACCTGAAAGGAAATCACTTTATAATAAAAAGACACCTGCACCCAAATGTTTATTGCACAATTGCAAAGATATGGAATTGACCTAAATGCCCATTAATTGATGGGTGGATAAAGAAAATGTGGGGTGTGTGTGTGTGCATGTATGTATGTAATACATATATAAAAATTTATAAAATAGTTTCAAAATATTCTTTATGTTGGCCATCTGTTTGTAAAATTTTATAATGAATATTTTGCAAATCAAAGTGCATTTAACCACAATTTCTCATTTTCCCCATGTACGGTGACTTATAGGGATGACTTTTTGGATACCCTGTATATACCATGGAGTACTATTGAGCCATAAAAAGGAATGAAATTTTTTTCCCTGCAGATCATTATCTTAAATGGAGTGTCTCAGGAATGGAAAAACATACCACATGTTCTCATTTATAAGTGGGAGCTAAAGGATGAGTCGTATGGTCATAAAGGGGTATAATGGAATTGGAAACTACAAAGGGGGGTGTGTGGGGAGGTGAGGCATAAAAATTACCTACTGGGACAATGTACATTATTCTGGTGATGGTTACCCTAAAAGCCCTTACTTCAGTATTACACAATACAAGCATGTAACAGAAAACACTTGCATCCCCTAAATCTATTGGAAAAAAAGAGAAGGAATTGGTATTCTAAACTAGGCAATAGGATTTCCGGTTCTATGGTCTACCCGTTAATTTAATTAAGCTAATCTCTAGGGTAGATTTAAAAGGAATATATTTTCCTTTTATATGCTTTTAGCAGTAATTGAGAAAACATGTAGGGGAAAGAATTAAGTTACACAATTATATGTGAATTATTAAGTATGAATTGGGTCCTACTGAGGGTCAACACTCTTATAGATGCTGGAGATACATTGGTGGACAAGCAGGCCAATCTTTCTCTACTGGAATTTACATTCTAGAGGAAGGAGGCAAATGTTAACAGACAAACAAGTAATAAACAAGTAACAAGTCAGTATTAGGTGACTGTCAGTGCTATGAGGGAAATAAAGCAAGGTGACTCGATCGTAATTGTTGAGTGATGCTACTTAGATGTACGGCCTGGGAAGGCATTTCAGAGGAGATGACATTGGAGCTGGGAGGTGAATGTAGATATTTTATTCATTATTATTAAGAATTAAAAATTAAAGGTTTTCAACTGTTTTAAGAATTTGGAAACCAAATGAAATCATCTTAAAGCCAAAACAAAACAAAACAAAAACAAAACCTACGTGAAGCATCCTCTTATTTCATCAGACAAATGTAGAAAAAACAACTTTCACTTCTCTTTTCTCTCTGAAGTTTCTCTCTGAATAAAGATACAAAAGCATGTATATTATATTCTATTTCAATACAACAAAGCCTCTTAGTGGACAGTTATTTTTTCATTTTATTTTTATCCAGTTAAACATATGCAAAGTTTAAAAAATCAAATAGTTTTAAAGGGCTTAAAAGGGAGGACAATTGTCTTCTGTTACACTTATTCCCCCCTGCAGTTTCCACTCTTCAGAGAAATCCACTTTCAGTTTTTTAATTTTCTTTTTTTTTGGCTTTTGCCTCTGTTGCTTCAAAATACTAGGCATATACACTGCTTATTGATTTTTTTCAGTTAAATATATTATTTATAGATTTCTGAAGATGATATTTTAGCTATATTATATTTTTCACTCACCATCTCCTCCTTCACATTATTTCTTAAAAATAGTTACATCTGGCTCAGTGCCTGTAGCTCAGCAGCTAGGGTGCCAGCCACATACACTGAGGCTGGTGGGTTCGAACCTGGCCAGGGCCAGCTAAACAACAATGACAACTACAACAACAACAACAACAAAAATAGCTGGCTGTCGCAGCAGGCACCTGTAGTCCCAGCTACTTGGGAGGCTGAGGCAAGAGAATTGCTTGAGCCCTAGAGTTTGAGGTTGCTGTGAGCTGTGACACTACAGCACTCTACTGAGGGCAATACAGTGAGATTCTGTCTCAAGAAAAGAAAAAAAAATAGTTACATCTTTAATTTTAATTATATCATTGTTCAGAGTTTATATTATGACAAACACATAAATATTATTTATACCTGAACCATGTCGTTTGCTATGATTGCATGTCCTTTCTGTATATGCTTTTTTCTTCCCAAGTGTTAATGATTTAGTCATTTTAAAATTTAATTTGTTTTATTACCTATCATTACTTCATATCCCAAGTCTCCCTCAGAACTATAAATCTCCTTTCAAATATTCAAACATATTAAGTAGTCTGTCACTTGCAACTTTTTTTTGGAAATATAATTTATTAAGTATGAAATGTCTGATTTTCTTAAGCACTCAGGTTGACAGTTGTTATCTCTGACATTTCGCTTTGACACTTGTTTTTTTTATTGTGAAGGTACATCCTCATCCTTTCAATGGCAAATTTTGGCTTGTGTTTATCTTTTTAATACATTTTTTAGAGCAATTTCTTGTGAAACCATGGATAAGTAAAAAATTTATGTTATAGTTTTATTGAATATAAATCCCATTATGGAACCAATGCAGCAGACAGCTTGAAACATCAACGAAGTGTTTGGGGAGGAGGTGGCTAATTAATCTAAGCACAGTACATCTATGGTTTGAGAAGTTCCATTCTGGTGATTTTAAACTTGAAAATGAGCCATGTGGGTGACCCAGTACCAAGATGGATAATGATGAGCTGAAACTTGTAGTGAAAGTGAATCTATCTCAACCTGCATGTGAGTCAGCAGCAAGAGTTTTTTGTTTTTGTTTTTTGAAGAGAAGGAAGAGCAGTTTATTTCTTTGCCAGAAGAGGAAAATGGCAGACAGTGGTCTCTAATCCAAATTCCTGCTTCTGAGCAGTAGCAGCAAGGTTTGACGTTGTTATTCCAACAATATTGGACCAGAATGTCAGAAGAGAAATTGTTTCAAAGCTTGCCTTTCTTTGATGTCGTGATATAAAGGCAGACTGTTTCTAAACCATATTGTTACAAGAGACGAAAATGATTCTTTTTGACAATCACAAGCATTTGGTATAATGGTTGGGCAAAGATAAAGTGCCAAAACACAATCCAAAAGTGAATATTCATGAAAAAGAGCTAATACTGTCTGTCTGGTCCAGCACTGGTATTATCCACCAGAGCCTCAAGAAACCTGGTCCGTTAATTACAGCAGGTGTCTACTGTAGCCAGTTGGATGAAATGATGATGATGCTTGAGATTCAGCTCGATTGGTCAGTAGAGACAAGCCAATCCTCTTGCATGACAATGCTCAACCGCATGTTGGACAAACAACACTGTTCAAACTACAGAAGCTGGACTTGGAAACTCTCTGTCATCCACAATATTTACCAGACCTTACACCAACTGACTACCACTTTTTCCAATTTTTGGACCCCTTTTTGCAAACAAAATATTCATTTCACAACAAGCTGTAGAAAACCCCTTCCATGATTTCATTGTCACTTGCTCTCCAGGCGGCTTTGCTGCTGGCATGAACAAGCTACCATTAAGTTGGCAATGTTGATACTTTAGGTGCATATTTTGATTAATTGTACTGCTTCTTGTTTGAGGTATCATAAGCTAAACTTTAATCAAAATTGAACATTTTTCATTTAATGACCATATATGTCCTTAAACTCTACATCCTCTTGCTCTAATCTGACCTGGTTAATTTTTCATTATTGAAATAATTCCGAGATCCCACTTTCTCACTTAAAAAAAAATTAGAAGCTTTGTTTTTTGGTTGTCATGTTCTCCTTTCTCTTGGGTCTTGTAGGCAGAATAATGGCCCTCTCAAAGATGTTCACATTCTAATCCCAAGAATCTGTGTATATTCCCCTTTATATGGCAAAAGGGACTTTGCAGATATTATTAAGGACCTTGAGATGGGTTATCCAGGTGGCCTTGATGTAGTCACATGAGTCCTTATTAGTGAAGAAGGGAAGCAGGAGAGTCAGTATAAGAGCCAGAGAGATTCAATGATGTTATGCTCCTGGCTTTGAAGATAGAGGAAGGGACTATAAGCCTCTAGAATCTGGAAAGGGCAAGGAAACAGATTTTCTGCTAGATCCTACAGCAGAAGTGCAACTGTGCTGACACATTGATTTTTGAATGTCTGACTTCTAGAACTATAAAATAATAAATCCATGTTGTTTTATACCACTAAACTTGTAGTAATTGTTAACAGCAGAAATAGAAACTAATGCAGTGGTTCATTCTGTAATTTTGTTAGCATACTTCCTCTAGTATCTTGAAAAAGAAGGCATGGAAGATAGATTTTTCTGATGCCTGATGTATCCAAAATACCTTTATTTTTACCTAAGGTTATTTGAGGATGAAGATAATTTTTCCTCGGGATATTTAAGGCGTTTCTCTATTGTATGTGTTCTTCCAGTGAGAAATTTCATGCTATTTTGCTGTCTGATCCTTCTTTTGTGGCCTGTTTTATTTATCTCTTTGAAAACTTCTAGTATATTATTTTTTGTCCCTAATATTGAGAAATTTCATGATGATGTGCTTTTGTTTTAGTGAGTCTTTTTCTCTCCATTATGTTCAGCACTCTCAATTTGGAAACATAACTTTTTCAGTTCTGCAACATTTTCTGCCTTATTTGATAATTTCCTTCAATCAGTTTTCTTTTTCTTTCTGGAACTCATGTTACTTGGATGGCAGGCATCCTGGGCTTATCCTTCAATTTTTGTTTTCCCCTCCTATTTTCTCTCTTTTTTTTCTTTGCTCTACTTTCTAAAGATTGCCTTCACCACATCCTCTATCTCTTCTTAAGTTTGTGATCTTCTTCTATCTCTGATACTGTTTTGGCATTTGTCTCCTGAAATTTGGTCCCCTGTGTTTGATGTGGGCCCTGGCAGAAGTTGTTTGTATCATGGGGGCAGACCACTCATGAATGGCCTGGTACCTACCCTGTGGTAATGAGTTCTCCCTTTATTAAATAATCACACGAAAGCTGAGTGTTTCAGGGAGCGTGGCACCTCCTCCTCCTTCTTCATCCTTCCCTCACTATGAGGCACACCTTCTACTCCTTTGCCTTCCCGTTGACTGGAAGCTCCCTGAATTCCTCACCAGGACAGATGCTGGCACGATGCTTGCACAGTTTGCAGAAGCATATGTCAAACCTCTTTTCTTTATAAATTATCCAGTCTCAAGTATTCCCTTATAGCACCATAAAACAGACTAACATAACCTCATTTTAAATTTCTAAGAGCTTTTTCTTGATGTTTGAGTGCTCTTTAAAAATTTGGCATTCTTTTTTCATAAATATAGTATTTTCCTAGGAAGAAAAAGCATGAAATATGGGGCTCCCTTTAAGATACCCGTTTCTGCCTTTTCAGTTCATTTTGATCTTTGTTTCACGTAGGAGGCTTTTCTGAAATGTCTGATGCTGCTTGTCTACCTATTCACATTTAAGTGTGAGGTACTAGAAAGCTCGATGACACTAGAAAGCTCTGAGTGTCAGTTTGTGTATGTGTGTGTCGGTAGCACAGATGCAGGCTGCTGACTGATGGTCCTAACTGAAGCGTTATTTGGGATGGATCTGCAGGGATGGAATTTCAAGTGTTATTGCAGTTTTCCTTTGCCTCAACTTGTTCTGATCAGTTAATTTGCAGACAATTCTTTTCTTCTCTGGCCTGGGAGATGTAAGTTGTCTGTTATTGTTCTTGGAGACAAATGGAAGAAGGGGTCCATGAATCTCACTGTTTAGTATATAGACATTTCATTTCATCCTGTTTTTCAATTTTCCCTTGTCCTATATAGAGTCTGCCCAATTTAATCTCTCCAAGTTCTCTGTGAGGGTGAAGGAAGGAATCTATGCTTTTAACAGCATCTTACACAATAGTTTTAAATAATCCTTATGTATTAATCCAACTGCGTGCCTATGACGACTCTAGTTTATGAGAATTTCTTGGATTTTAAGGTCCAAAAGAGCTAATTTCTGGTTTCCTTCATTCCTTTCTTGTTCACTAATCCTGTTTTTACATCTCCAGATTTAGTCATCATTACTTCTTTGGTTCTCTTTATTCTTATGAATCTCTTTAAATCTTTTCACTACCATTTTAATTAATTTCAAGAGAGAGCAGTGGAAAAAAGATGTTAAGTTCTTCATGTTTAACTGGAAGTTCAAGAATGTATCTATTATTTAAAAAATCGTATACTATTTTTTAATAGTTTTGTGGGCTCTAGTGCTCCGCCTCTAAAACTGAAGATTATTTTGCTTACTGAGCAAAATGACAAAGTAACTGAGGAGTCCACAAAATTATATAGTTCTTCTACCCATTTCCTGGCTGTTTGGCTATTGGTGATTCAGTTGTGCATGGAAGCACTGAGGGGTCTTGGGGTTTTTCATTGCTGTGTCCCATATTTCTCTGCATGATTGCTCCATGTTTTTTGTTCTCTTGTCCGCCTCTTTAAATGGCTGGGCTAGTTTCAGAACCTGGTCTTCAAAAAGCTCCCTAGTTACTCTTTCATTTCTTTAGGTTCAATTATATCCTTTCTTGTGTGCTGTGTCCACATTTTGTAACAATTGAAAATTAATGATGGTTCAAAATTTGTGAACTTTTCTTAAAGGTGTAGTCTATTTAAAAACTATAAAAGATAAAATTTGTTTTCATGGTGTTGAGGAAGCCATTCTGCTCTTTTTTCTCTACCTTAATAGAATTTTGCTTTTTTATAGTCATTTCTGAGAATTCTTAAAACTCTAGCCCAGAGCAGTATTCTTTGGTTTGTTAACTTTTTATTCCACATCCTTTTTAATTTATAGTTTCTGATTATGTGGACAAATACCTTTCATATTCTGCCAGTATGTGAAGTATTTGTCCTAAAATTACTTTTTAATTTCTGATTGTGCTCTTTTGGGTCTTTCTCTTCTATTCCTAGTTAATCTGGCAAGCAGTCTGTCAGTTTTATTTATCTTTTCAAAGAAGCATGTTTTTGTTTTATGATCTTCTGTATTTTTTTGCTTTTTGTTGTTCTCCATTTCATTTAGTTCTGCTCTGATGTTTGTTATTTCTTTTCTTCTGCTGACTTTGGGTTGGCTTGTGCTTCCTTTTCTAGTTTTTTCAGATGTGATATTAGGTTGTTTATGTATGCTCCTTCTTTCTTTTTCATGTAGTCATTTCAGGCTATGAATTGTCCCCTGAGGAATGCTTTTGCTGAGTCCCATAGATTTTGATACCTTGTGTCTGTCTGTCCCTTGTCTAAGAATCTTGTGACATCCATCTTAATTTCACTTTTGACCCAATAATCCTTAAGCATCAGGTTGTTTAATTTCAATGACTTTGTGTAGGTTTAAATGTTTCTCTTCTGATTGATTTCTAGTTTTATTCCACTGTGGTCTGAGAAGATACATGGTATGATTTTGATTTGTTTTGAACTTGCTGAGGCCTGTTTTGCGGCCTAGGATATGATCAGTCTTGGAGAATGTGTCATGTGCTGCTGAGAAGAATGTATATTTAGTAGTTTTGGCATAGAATGTTCTGTAAATATCAGGTACATTTGATTTAGAGTCTGCTTTGGCTCCAGTGTTTCTTTGTTTATATTCTGCTTTGATGATTTGTGTACCTCTAATGGTGAAGTGTTGATGTTCCCAGCAATTAAGATGCTGCTATTTATTCCTTTGCTTAGATTTAGTAAAATTTGTTTTATGTATCCAGGTGCTGCTGAATTAGGTGCATATGTATTTAAGATTGTTAGGCCTTCTTGTTGAATTGCTCTCTTTACCATTATATAATAACTCTCTCTTTCTTTATCTTGGTTGATTTAAAGTCAAATTTACCTCATAGGAGAATGGCTATGCCTGTTCTCTTTTGGTTATCATTTGTGTGGAATATTATTTTACATTCTTTCGTGTTGAATCTATGTGCATCCCTGTGTTTTAGATGTGTTTTCTTGAGACAAAAGATACTTCGGTTGTGTTTTTTCATTCATTTGGTTAGCCTATGTCTTTTGAGTGCCTCATATGGTTTGCTTACACTGAGTGTTTGTATTTGTATGTGAGATGATGTTCTGTTCATCATCAGGGTAGTACCTTGTTGCTTTGTTTCCCCTCTTGTGCTATTGCTTTGTAAGAGTTGTGAGCTTTAGCTTTTTTGATTTTACATGGCCACTGGTGTGCTGGTTTGTGTATAATGCAGTTCTGAGTGTTTCCTGCAGGTTGGGTCAGGACAATTTCCCTCAGTGTTTGCTTATCTGGAAATATTCAATTTCTTCATCAAATGTGAAACTTAGTTATAGGATACAAGATTCTAGGCTGGCAGTTTTTCTGTTTAAGATGGTTCCCCACTCCCTCTGGCTTGTAAGTTTTCTACTGTTAGCCCGATGGGTTTTCCTCTGCAGGTGAATGTTGCTTACAGAATTTTCTCCTTCATTTTGACTTTGGTCAGGTTGATTACTGTGTGTCTTGGCCATGGTCCTTGCCAGAATTTAAAGACCATCTTGTATTTGGATGTAAGGATGTCTAGTGATACCAGGGAAATTTTTAGCAATTCCCATAAATAAATTTTTCATACTTTTAGCTCTTTCTTCTTCCTCAGGGATACCTCCGAAGGTTTGTGTGCTAAATCACTTTGCATGGTCCCATATTTCTCTGCATGATTGCACCTTCTTTTTTGTTCTCTTGTTTACCTCTTTAAATGGCAGGGCCAGCTTGAGAACCTTGTCTTCAAGCTCTGGGATGCTTTCTTCTCCTTGATTTTGTCTGTTGGTGATGCCTTCTGCTTTGTTTTTAAGCTCCCTAATTACTCTTTCATTTCTTTAGGTTCAATTATATCCTTTCTTGTGTTATCTAGCTCTTTGGTGACTTTTTCATTAATTTCATTAAATACTTTATTGGCTTTCTTTTGTTGGTTTTCAACTTTTTCTTCAATTCTGTTCATCTTTTTGCTGTCCGTATTCTGAATCCTATTTCTGTCATGTCAGCAGTGTCCTTGTGGATGGAGTCCACTACTGTAGTTTTACTATGGTCCCTTGGAATTTGTCAAGCTATTTTGTTTTTTCACATTTCATGTTCTTTTGCTGGTTTATTCTCCTCTAGCTCGTCTTCTTTCAGCTCTAGGTTAATAGGATTGCAGGGAATTTGTTCTCCTTTCCTGGGGACTCTCTTGTTTAATTAGGGAAAGGGGAAGACCCTAGATAGAGCTTTTGTGACCTACTCTGGAATGTGGACCTATCAGGGGAGGGTTGAGTGTACTGTTTCGATTTATATCTCTGGGATTGCATCAGTTTGAGCCAGTGCTAGGTGACCTTTGTGTGGGTTGGAGGGTTTTTCTCTAGTTTATTGTTGAGAGTTTGAGGTGGAGTTGGATACAATCCTCTCTACCATTTGGGGGATTGCTGTGGTTAGGGCTGGGTATGTCTGTTTGGGCAGTGGTTGTGAGTAACTGTGCTGTGGGCATTTGTATGAACCAGAAGTGTCTACTCAGGGCTGGGGATCCTGGGTGAAGCATTTACCCTGAGTAAAGTCTGCTGACCCAGTGGCAGTGGTGTAGACTCAACCATAGTGTTTTGGGGCCTATGCTCAACTCTGAAATCTGGTGTGGTATTGTTGTGCCCGAATCTTGGACTCCCCCAGAAGAAACTCACACCACACGTTCTGATGCAAAGGCAAGGGTGAGGTTTTATTACAAGCTTAACCTCGGGCCCTCAGTTTCCATCAAAATGGAGGACAGGACTGAGCGACCCGAGAGGTTGGGTTAGGGTAATCTTATAGAGTACAGAAAGGAAAATGGGAGGGGGAGAGGGGTGAGGGTGAGGCTAGGTATCTTGTCACTTGCTGATTGGATTATCTTGGTGGAGCCAGAAGCGGGAGGGTGGTCGCTAATCAGGAAGGGGTGGATATCGCTCAACCGCTGGGGGTGGCTCAGGGGACTGAAGCAGGGAACTAAAATTTGCAAAACAAGCATTACACAGCAAATTTACACAGCAACCTTGTAAAATGGAGTCTATTAACAAAATGGTGTTACTTCAGTCCTTACAATATCATAGGTCCAGCAGGGACCCTGATGCTACAAGGTCAGAGTCTTATGATCAGGCACAATGAAAGTTTCAGAGCTGGATCTGGGGATTACAAGGGTAGAGCTACACCAATGGAGACTGTTTTGCCGGTATGGAGACTGTTGGTGCCTAGTTATATAGGCAGGGATTTGTTTCAGTTATGTGGGGGCTGCATAGATGGGCCAGAGCTTCTGGATGGCCAAGGTTCTCCCTCACCCCACCTAGGACTCACTGAGGCACCCAAGGATTCCCAGATGGTTCCTGTGGTGTCTGAAGCTCCTCCTTTGCTCAGATCCTATGTAGTGGGAGAGGGGTGCTCAGGCCCCAGTCTCAGGGCACATCTCAGGGCAATGTTTTTTCTGTCTGCTCCCTCCCTAGCCTATGGGGAATAATGCATAGGCTACTGCTGGAAAGCTGAGTTCTGAGCAGAGCTGATGCCATGCACCAGGGCTATTAGAATGGCTTTGGGTATAGAGAACAGGGATTGGCAGCCCCCAGATCTCTGGCGTGTCTGTTCTCTGGAGCAGTGTTTCAGAACAGATGCTGAGCAGCTCCCTTACCATCGCAGAGGTCTGCAGTGGTGAAGAGAGATCCCTTGCAGCTCAAGCCACCTGCAACTTTTATTTCTCTCCTACAAAATAGTATCCATTGAGCTGCTTCTATTCTGCCATCTTCCCCTCCCCACACTGTGTACAGTATAATGGGACCCCCACCCCAATCTGTGAGATGATGGGTTGTACTTATGGGTAAGAATCAGTGACACCCTGTTTAGCTGAGTCAGCGGAGGCTGTAAGGGGCTATATCGAAGTTAGTGCTTGTAGGAAAAGAGTCAAAGGCAGAGTTGTTCTTTAGTGCCTATAAATGGCTTTAACTCATCAAAGGACATGAGTGCCCCAGGCAGTAGGTGAGGCCCTGAAGATTCCAGGGGATTATTGGTTCTCCACTATAGCAGAGGTGGGTGGAAGGCAAGGCTGGGCTGGGCTAGTTCAGAGGAGCCTGCTTCCAGGCTCCACAGATGTTAAGTCCTCAAATTGTTTCAGGAAGGATCAAAGATCAGCTCCCGGCTACTGGGGAAGACCTTCAGGAAGGGGATTGAAGGGGCCCCACCATAGTGGAACCTCTAGTGAGGAAGGGGCCATCTTCGATTCACTGACTGGCTATCAGGAGTGTCTTGTGCTTGGTCTTGCCTCTGTCCGGAGACACTTCTTCCAGTGACTGGTTGTAAATGGGTGCCCAAATTTGTGGTGCTTTGGAAGCAATGGGGCCTTGGGCTGGGAATTGCACTGCTCATGGACTTGCCCAAGGCCAAAAGTGTGGTTTACTTGTGAGTGATGGGTGTTCCCCCACTTTACTGCAGTTGGGGCCCACAGTGTACTCTCCTGTCTGCTCTACTCATGGGCCCTTCTGCCTCTTGAGTTAGTTCTCAATTCTTCCCTCTGTGCTCCATCGAGTCTTGATGGTATGGGATCCTACCATGCTCCTGTCACACTGGTGAGTGTCCCTGGGTAGTGTTGGTGGACAGGGAACTCCTGGACCTAGTACCCTTAGGTTTACTGCAGATCTTCAACGAGTGTGGGCCCCTCTCCATGTGGAAACTTCAGACTGGTGGTGCATGAGAAGAGTGCAGGGGGCTGCTTTTGAAAATATTGGTTCAATGGCCCTTGGCTGCAGTGGATCAGGGAGAGGTTAGGGAGAAAAAAATGTGAATAAAAGAGAGATGGCATTCCAGTTTTGTCTCTTTTTTTGGAAGGAAGCTCACATGAAAGTCCAAGCTCTGGGATCACATATGTTCTTTGGAGCCCACCACAATCTGGGTAGGAGTTGGAAATTCCTTTGAGGGAACAGGTGATGTGAAAAATGAAGGGCTAGACCTTCCTGAGGCAGAAAGAAGTGTGGTATGGGCGGGAAGCAGCAGTGTCCATTGTCTGGGCTCATGGCTATGGCTGGAAGCCCAGTGCTTTATTTTCAAGAGGGTCACAGTTCAATGATTATAGCCACATTTGGGCTCATAGGAAAGCTCTTGAACAACTCATCAGCTTACTGACCACTGGGGGTGTTGGGGGATGGAAGGAAGGAGAAAAGAAACCTCCATCTATCACCTTCACTGGGCTCTGAGCTTCTCCAGGGTAGATTTCTGTCAATATCTTTTTTTCTTCTGTGCTC